>WYDI02030829.1:0-35212 GCA_009867235.2 Psittacus erithacus
GGGAAGGACAGGTTGTGGGGGGAAAACAAGCAGGCTACATGCTTTGTCTAATTTACGACTAAGCTTAAACCATGACACAGACATATACAGAAGAAAACCAAAAGAGCCCTCTGAAAAACAGAGGGACTGGTTCTCCGCTGCCTCATGCTGAGCCCTTCCTGCATTCCCTGCGTCCTGCTGCTAGGGTCTGCCTGCACAGGAAGACAAGTGGGGGAACTGCCTCTGAAAGCCTCAGTCCTTCTATTTTTTTAAGCAAAGCTTCGGATGGCTGACAGGGATCAGTGTAAAAAGAATGATTCCACATGGCAACGCAGTCCTATCTCCCTCCTTCCTTTTTCTCTTTCTCTTCTATAAGGAAAATGAAATCCCTAAACTCTGGGTGCTGCTTTCAGGGGGTGGGTGCTTGCTCTGCTTAACTGAACTCTGATGTTCTCCAGCTCCAGAAAACAGATTAATTAAATTAACCCAGAAATTCCTTCGGATTCCAATGTGTTGATGCCTTTTCTTAAGGGAGGGGGTCATAAGAAGACTTATTTTCTGTGTTACTGCTGCAAGATTTAGACTCTGGTGGGATTCTGCTATGCCATAAAATCCAGATTAATGCTCATGACATATTCACCAACTATGTGCAGCATTCTGCTTGGCTTTGCAGAAGCATAAACTACAGGAATATGAAATCTTCCTCCTCATTTTCTTTATTCCTGCTTTCAGCTGCCCTGATCCTTTACCTGCGTCTCTCTTCACTCCTTTCTGCTTTGTATTCTTGCCTGGATTTGATTGCAGTGATGGAAAGCAGTGGGTGCTTGTGCCTGTCACATGGGGCCAGAAAGCATCACAGGTAGGACACGTCCTTTGGACATCCCTGGGGCAATGTGATGCTCACTCCAGCAGCGTGATCCTGGAGTCTGCAGCACACAACAGCCAGGACAGCCACTAAAAACCAGGCTATGGGAGCTGAGCATGTGGCTGCATGGTTGGCACCAGCTCCAGAGAGAAGTGTCTACAGAGGCAGCTTCGTACCCTCATGTCTGTCAGTGCTGTATTTTATAGGAACAAATTGCCTAAGCTAAACCCTACAGCTAATAGCTAAATTGAGGAGCATGAAGCCTGTCAGCACTCAGATAGAGATGCTGGTCACTGGAATAAATTCAGGCAAGCAGAGGAGGAGGAGGTGGGGGAAGGAAGGCAGCATTTTTCTAAGCATTTAATAGGGTTTATCCTACCCCATTTAGGACTTCTCTGGGCAAGGCAGGACAGTGGCAATGCAATGGCTTGGTATGGGTTATATTTTTTCCCCATTGAAATCGTCTGCTTTCAACTGCTTTGAATTATCAGGGCTCTGGTTTGTCAGGGCGAACCTCTGTTGCAAGGCAGATTTCGTGAGAGCAGTTTCAGGTAAAGTGAAGCAGAGCACTGCTCCCCCCCATCACCACCTTGGAGATCACTCTCATGTTCTATCTATTTATAAAAATTAAAATGTGCGATAAAAATAGCATGAGGTGATGTCATTAAAAATTATCATAATGCATCTGGAAAGAAAAACCTTTGGGGATACTTTGGTGATCTGAGATCTGACACATTCCTATTTCTTTTGGAGTCCCTGATTTAGTAATTTTAACCTGCTTCTAACAGTAATGAGGACGTGATTCCTATTTGCAGAGGTCTAGGTCTGCTCTGAATAGTGCGTGCAAGTGCAGGAGAGGAGATGGGGGAAAGGTGCGTAGTTGTGTCCCCTTTCCTGCACAGGTTTAATGCAGTGTCAAGGTGCAGTTTACCCTCCTCAAGATGTAAAACTGAAGCAGATTCAGCCTCTTGTCACCCCCTCAACACTACCCAAATTGAATGGAAGGACTAGCAGAAATGAGGACAGGATGTCCAGGCAATTTATACCCGTCCTTACATGGATAACATCTCTGCTTCCTTAAGAAGGTCGCATTTTTGTCCCAAGAAATAGCCTACCCAGGTAACTGTGCAGCATCTTTTCATGCTGACTAACTGGGGCCATTCCAATTGAGGATAATAAACGATATAAGGAACAATATAAGCGGTGCTATAAATAATAATGCTGCAATTCCACTGATGGCTAATGGTGGCATTATAAATGATGAGAGCAAAGTCAGGAGGTCTCTTCATACCACCAGAGCCTCATGGTAGAATTATAGATCTAATTTAAGTGCATTTGGGGGGTAAATTATTTATTGAAGTGTAAAGCTTATGGAGATAAATGTTCAAGTAGTCAGACTCCTGGACCAGGTGAGCATTCCTGGTCCTAATAATTACAGGTAGAATTTCCCCCCTGGCAAAAGGGCTAGATCAAGCTTTTAGCAACATTTCAGGTATCAACAAGCCCTGGAGGACACTCTTTGGCACAAGGGTGCAATCTCTAGAATTACAATGAAATGGGCTTCTTGTACAGGTGATCAATCGTGAGCACCGATTGCTCATACATCCATTTCAATCATTAAACCAGAGTTAGGAGACGAGAGCAAGAAGAAACATTTCTCAGGCTGATGAAAATCCATTGATATTGGTTGTTATCTTCCAACTTTTGATTGGAGCTTTGCTGCATTACGGCCCTCAAATGGAGCTCTGGTGCTGGGATTTTCACCTCTTCCTTCATATTTAATTCTAATTTCAGTCATGACTTGTCACTGATGCTGAACTAGGAAAGCGCAGGAAAAAAACACTTGTGTATAGGCACCTGTGTATAGGCACCTTGATATATCTAATCTTCAAGTTATAATGACTTCTCCGCACCAACCTGGCTGATCCCTCTGTGGCCAGAGCACACAGATCCCAAAAGGCCAATCTCATGGAGGCATTACCACACATAACATGAAGTCTGCCTTTAGCATAGGGAATAGAGGAAAACTCACTTTATAATCCCTCTGAAGACTGCATTTTCTGGAGTCTTCTGCAACATTAAAATTGTCCATGGAGCAGGAGTCTTCAACACTGTCTTGTGCCACTGGGCTGCAGCAAGGATAAATACATTCAGATGAGGCATTAAGATCCTGTGGTAATTAGGAGCTACATAAGTAACTTAGATATAGAATGAAGCTACTAATAATGCATGAATGCAAAGCCTTAAGAGGTTTGCTTCATATAAAGCACCCAGCTATTTGATGGCTTAGCTCAATTCTCTGAAGCTGTGAATTCAGGCTGAAAATCTTATGAGGATAGGCTCTTTTAGTGAGGGTTGGGCTTTTTTTTCCTTGTCATACTTAAAATATTGCTGAGGCCACCTTTTTGCCTATAGGCAGTGTTTTTCCCGTAGCTCCCAGCTAGCCTAACGAATGTTGAAAGGCAGGGCAAAATGTGTTATAGGAAGAAGTAAAATTAGGCAGAGGGCTTGGGGAAAGGTTCTGATTAAGGGAGTGTATCTAATGGCCAAACCAGGGAGATGGAATCAGTACTCCTGCCACTAATTCGCTGTGTAACCTTGTGTCTGTCGCTAAGCTTTTTTGTGCTCTATTTTCCTCATCAGTAAAATGAGTATTATAACAGTCACCTTCCTGATAAGGGTTTCAGTTAATCAATTTCTAAAGCCCTTAAGTACAGAGAGACACAAGATATCATATCAACAAAGTCCAGCGTTTATCTGCGGCTGGATAGTCTGTGAACTGCACAATCTATAAATGAATAGAACCTGATCTGTATAAACCAGAAAAACTCCTATCGACTTTGATGAATAAACACTATTTCTTGCAAATAATACCTGTGTGGTTTTGTCACAGGCAGGATTTGCTGCTTAAAACCGTGTTTGAAAAGCAACTTCAAAAGGTTTCAGGTGGGTTGGTGGAATTAAACTCCCCAGATGACTGAATTGCTTGAACAGTTTGCCTGTCCTTTTCCTTATAGTAACTTGAGTCAGTTTCCATGCTGCTGGTGGTTAACAGGAGACAGAAAAAGTACCACTTTTGGTTTTGCTCAAAATCCTGACTTTTTGCCAAGGAAAAAGGATGAGGAAATAATGAACTTTTGATGGGCGCTTTTCAAACAATAGAATACTAAATTATGGTCTGGGAATGAAGATCGTTTCTTACAAGAGGCAACTAAGGAGCTTAGCTTTTTCTAGCCAAGCAAAACGGAAGGCTGAGAAAGAGGAGGCGATTGTTGCATATAAGTAGATTGGGGCATAACAGCAGGGAAGGAAAAGAGCTATTAAATCAAAAGCACAATGCTGAAAGAAGAACAAACGGGTATAAACAGTCCATTAACAAATTCATGCAGTTAATTAGAAGAATATGTTTAAATATCATAAGAGCTGGATTATAGGCAGCATTTAGATAGGAATTGGCATACGCATGTGCAGTAGCCAAGCTGGCTATAGAATGGAGCCACTTCAAGCTGCAAGTGCCACAGGCAGAGGAGTGGATCTGAATCCAACTCCATACCTTTCTCTTGCTTGCATAAGTCAATAGATTTTTAGCGTTTCCTTTGGTTTACTACATTTCCAGGAAAATGAGGAGGATAGCCTCCCTTCTTCTGACTTTCTGTATACACCATGGCTGGATTTTAAATTGAGGTGCTAGCTGTCACATCACCATTGGTCATACAGATCTTTCTTCTATTTCAATCTTTGCTTCACAGCACTTGTTTTTATGGCCTTCCCTCACTTCTCTGCTGTTACCGGCCAATCCTTATTTCCTCCTCTTCCTCCACATTGTAGCCCAAACTGTTGCAGCTCTGTCATTCGTTAAGTAAAGACATGCAGCTGGTTACAAGCCACAGCACAAGGGGAGCAGCCTCAATTTAAGATATGCTTGTTTCCTTCCTTGCCCTGCTCACTTTGGGCTGCAGTGGCTTTCACCACAACAGCTCTCAACCTGCCTCAGTCCCAGCAGTTTGACACTTTAATTATTTAAGTGATTTAATTCCCCAAAGTGCATCCAAACAAATTTATTACGAGTGTTTGCAACTTGTTCTTCTAAAGCACTTCTCTGATGTTTGTTCTTCATTAGAGTTCACCACTCAAGCCAGTTCAGAGTGATAAAAGGAAGGTAAGTGCTGTTTCTTGAAGCTTATAATGGAAGCTGGGCCTATTAAGATGGGCTGATATTAGGGGTCTCTATTTAGGCTGCAGAACATGCAGCCTAAGAAGATACCTTAAGAAGGTATTGAATTCTCCATTTAGAACTCCTGGCTTGAAATTTCCCTGCATTGTTGGGTGCATCTCTTTTTCTGCTCTGGTTTGTCCATCACTCTTACACTCCTCTCCCTTTCTGAGGAGTCTGTTTTTCACATTTAAACACACACCACTCAGGTTAAGCAGCAAATCAATCCTGCATTCCCTGTCCTGTCATACGAGAATCTCTCTGGAGCTTACAGTGAGGGCTGCAGCTTCCCCCCTGACCTGTGAATTCTCTCCTGCTGTGGTGGGGACTGAGCAATGGTCCCTCATGCACTAAAAGAAGAAGAGCCCAGCCTCATTTTTCACTGGCAGTGACTGGAATGACCAATCCACTGCCTGCTGAGAAGTGAAAGGTCAGGCCAGGTCCACTCTGTGGCTACTTGTTTTTCTCCACAGTGACCAATTTCAGACTGTAATAGAAGCATCAATAATGTCTCTGTCTTCTCTGACTGCTGCTGCTTCTTTTTTTTTTCTCCCTATTGATTGAAATATTGCAGCCTCCATTTGTCAGCTCAGCCCCTGTGAGGCAGGCTGAGGCATTCACTCACAGCACATGTCTTTCCCCATGAGGAAAATGTGAGGAGCTGAACTACTTTGGGACCATGGAGGTGTTGACCACAGATTGCAACTCATAATCTCCTTGGCACATGCTCTTTTGTGGCTGAGGTCTGAGTCTGCAGGGCTTTGGGGAGTCACCTGGCAGCTGAATGTTATCGTGTCTGCATGCTTAGAAGCAGTAGAGGAAAGAGCTTCATTAAAGGCTGAGCACTGTTGCACTTCAACAGGTTCAGCTTCTGGTGCCAGAGCTCCAGATGAAGCAGAGAGCAAGAAGGAGACTTAAGGACAGGGGCTGTGTGGTCCTCAGAGCCATCCTAGCTGTGTCCCTGCTCAGCTCTGTGTAAAGCATCATTTAGCAGGAATTCAATGGAAACCAAATCTTCCTTCTGTCTTGGTGGAAAACTCTCAGAGAGCTTCATCATACTTTTTCCCTGCAGCTGGGTTAAGCCTAACAACATACCTCAGCCATGAACTTTATCTGTTGAACGTCATGGCTTGTTTTTCTCAGGGTAAATTAAAGTTCAGAGCTGCACTTGTGGTTTAGTTGCATCCCCAGGCTGGGACTTGTGAGTTTTGAGCCCTCACCCCTGAGGTGAGGCTCATTTCTTCTTACAGAGAGACAAGGAAATGGGAGATGATATGCTCAGCCTCCTCTAGTTTCCACCAGATAGATACTGTGGTAGGCAGGAAACAGACCTCATTTCTCACTGTTTTCCTGAACTGCTGACTAATTCTAGTTTCTGCAGCATCTCAGCTCCCAACATACTGCAGAGCACTTGATAACTACCCCCACAGCCAGTCCTACCTCATCATACGCCTCTATGGCATCTTATTGTCGGATTGGTCACGTTTGGGGTGGGTGTAAGGCATGATACTGATTCCTGCTGCACTACTGTTCTGTAGACCACATGTAGCCCATCAGAGACTGTATTTTGGAACACTGTTAGTGCCCCTTGCAACTGTTGACAGCTGAAAACTTAGTGAAATTTGGATGTTTTAAACAAATCTATTTCTGCTAGCACATGCTTCTGACTAATAGGGTTTTGTGGTTTAAAATTGCTGAAGTTCATTGATATTCAAGAGAGGTTATTCAATGGTAATGCATTCCTAAACAATGTCACTGTTTGTTTGAGAAATTAAACCTTAATTTAAATTAAACTGTAAACAAGGGAAAGATGCTGTATGAGTAAAGATCCAGAAGGCAGTGCGGAACTCTGACTGGAGTAACGTTGGACCTGCATCTGTATGGGATGTGCATATTAAAATAAGGGGAATCAAAACCATTCCAGGTCCTGTTTTTTAGCTCTTCTCAGAGTCTTTCCTCTCTAGTAAGAGGAGAAGACAGTCTAGTAGTCACCTGAGTCTTCAGAAACCTCTGACAGCTCTTTTCTTCATCAGCCATCTCTTGTGACTGTGGCTGGGTCTCACTGGGGCATTTGACCATCTGAGTCTGGAGATGATGGCACTCCTAGCCCATGTAATGCTTGCTGGGATTAAAATTGGTCCGTTTTGGCTGGAAAAAATGCAACTGTCCATTTTCCCAATACCACACGCATCACTTCCATCAGGAAATATTTCTTGGCTAGAATGTGTCAGTTTCTGAGATGTTTCTCTTTACTAATAGATCCCTTTATAAGTAGATGAAACAGGTTGTAAGCCTAGGTCAATAAGGCAGGCTACAGCAGGAGATAGAGCAGTAAGTTAAGACATGAATGACCTAAGTTAAAGTTTCTGTACTACTACAGATCTCTGTAATCTTGAATAAGTCACCTCTTCTCTCCATCTCAGTTTTTCCTGCACCATGAGGCTGTCAACACTTTCTTGCTCATGAGATTTTCAGAGTGTATATACCCTAAATGTGTGGAGACACTCAAATGCAGTGGTAATGAGGGTCATCTAAATACCATACTTAGATATGTAAGGATGATTATACTCCATCTCCTTTATCCCTGCATGACAAAAAAGCTTTCAGAAACCATTATATACAACACATAAGCCAGAAACAGCAGGAAAGTAATTCCCTGTCCCCAGCTATTTTTTGTATGTGAATGAGGTGCATATTTAGCATGAAGGTGGTTATCTTATCACTGAACCTTTCTTTACATATTAGTAAATAGAGTGCATTTTGCATGAGTCTGTTCATCACACCAGCCCAATAACATTAACAAGAAAAATCTATAGCTATTTCTGGTGAAGGAAAATCAAATTTCCTCTGGGAGATTATTGGCAATAGAAGAGTCAGAATGACTTTAATCCTGTCCAGTACAGAGAATTCCCTGTAGCTTCAGCATGTTAGGCTTTTGTTTTTCCGAAGTTTATCTTTGGTTCCCAGTAGGTCACTGTAAACTTGATTTGGTAGAATGGGATCCCTGACATTGTTTCTAACACAGTCTCTGTATCAGATACAAATGACAAGGGTTTTTTTTTTTCTTTGTGAGTGCAAAGCAATCAGATTGTTCCTTAAAATGAACATGAAAACCTGAGTTGTCTGAAGCAGTTTTTATTATATGGCAAAACACATTTTTTATTTATTTATAGAGAGACTATCAGAAGTGGAACCCCTTATCTTTACATCTGGCACCAAATGACCAGTTATAAGTTCTGTTCTCTCGTGCCCCAGTTTTCCAGTATTCAAATCCCCACACTTAGGGCATGTCTTGCCTTAAATACTATCTATGCAATGCTATATTCTCTTATAGCTTATTTAAGCACTAAAATATTTTTTAAAGCATATGATTTAAAGCTGATAGTAAGAAATACTTTTCTTACATAGCACATAATTAACTTGTGGCGTTCAATGCCACAGATATTATTGAAGCCAAGAGCTTTGGAGGATTCACAAAAGGATTAGAGATTCATATGAATAATGAGAAATTCTATTAGAGAAAATAAAAAAATGTATGAGATGGAGAACCTTATGCTTCAGGGCATAAAGCAGCTGCTAATTGATGAGGGCTAAGACCGAAACATGTGCCTATGGACAGGGCGTCCTGCAATGAATGATTTGCTATAGGGTTGCTTGAGCGGTACTGGGCTGCTGGCTGCTGAAGGCATTGCTGGGCTGCCTGAGCCACTGCCCTGCTGCAGTACAGCAACTCCCATCTAAAGGCAACAACTGAAATAAACCCCAAAGGTCCACCCAAGCCAGCTGTGGCTGAGCCATACTGCTCTGGTAGCCCATAACACAATGAATATGTGATTCTTGGCATTGCATCCAACTGTTTCTGATGTTCTAGCTGTGCAGGAGGTCTTGGTGGCACTATGAGCTCCCAGTGCTGCACATGCAAGATGTCCCAGGCACCTTGACACAATGTGCTGAAATCTGTCCCACCTTCCCTGGGTGTAATCCCAGAAAAACACCCCAAAAAGCCACAAAGGTGGCTTGCACCGAATTGCTCAGTTGATTTGAAGTCACTCCTGTCCAGAATCCATGTGTCTGTTTACCCAGGGCCTTCCACAGACATGTTTGCATAAGGCATGCACCCACTGAACAAACACATCAGGTAGCCAAGCATGTTTGCAGCTATCTAGCAAGCAATTATAGTTCATTCAATCAAAGGCTTTCATTTGATGCAGCCTCAATTAACAAAGAAGGCATTGCCACATCTGCCCACAAGTTCAGCGATGTCCACAATTCAGCCTAGATTACTGCTATATTTCTGCAGCCTTTGATAAAGACTGATTACAAAAAATAAGAAGAAAGAGTGACCTTCTTCAGACTTTGCCAATGGTATTTCAGTTAGCATTTTATAATCACTGTTTAACAGAGGAATCACTCTCTGCTTATGAACATAAAAATCACCACCTTCTTTGACTAATAAAATCAATAAAGGCTCCTATCCTTTGAAAAGGCCAAAAACCTTCTCTCTGTTCGTAATTACACATTTCAACCTAATCTGGTGCAATAATAACCTTCAAAGTTTTATACAATTCCTAATCATATCTTACAGAACACCTTTACTCTCAGCAGGTTCCACAAACTGTGGCCTGGATTTGGGAAGCATCTTTATGGATGGGTGGATTTGGATATGCACTATACTTTTTAAAGAGCATTTTGTGGTGTTTCCTCATCAGTGATAAATGCATACAGGTAGTCTATATGTTGGGTTAGTAGCACAATAAAAAAGCTGTCATTTCTGGGTTTGCCTTATATCACCATGCCTGCAGTAAGCCATTTGCACTTACTAAGAATCAGACTCTTGCAGCTGATGAGCATTTAGAGCTAACTTTTATTAAAACCCACATTTTTCAGAATGTTTAATGGCTTACACATGTGTTGGAACATAGTGGATAGAAGTATTTCTCAATATCCTCTTGTTACAACAGGGTTAGCTACGAATATCTAGAGTCAATGTTCCTATAGCTGGTGGTGATGTAAGTACCAAATATCACTTGCTTAACCTTCAATCCATCTGGGCTGTCAGTGTTAACTTACTCAATGGTAGAAGTGGGATCAAAATTCATAATCTTGCATGAAGAGATACTGATTCTGCCTTTCTAATATCTGCTGTCCTTTCCTGGAGTTACATTTATCAGGATTACTCGCTTCTCAGGCAAGTTATCTCTGTCAAGCTTGAATGGCTATTCTCACGGGGTACCCAGAGACATGCGAGCTAATTAGCTATCATCCTACATTTGATGATGACGAGCATCCATTGAGAACCTTCCATCCCAGTGGATCTCATGGAGCTTCACATATTAAACAAACCTGCATATGCCAAGCACAGGGATTACCTCTTCATAAATGAGTGGCAACCAGTTTTGAGTCGAATCACTCGACAGTTTAACAGCAGGCAGCGGAGCTATGCAACAGTTCACGGCAGGGAGTAAGGAGTACCTTTACAGGATGATTAACTTGTCTAAGAAAATGATGTCTCTGAAGAGCTTTCATTTCACATGTAGCTGCCACCAGGAACCCTGTAACAGAGCAGGCATGAAATATGGGCTAGGGGACCCTCTTTCACCATTGCCCATGTATAGAATCCCTACAGGCATCATAGGTATATATGTCGACTTAGGTTTAGGTAACAATATCTCAAAATTGACATTTTTGATCTAATCCGACCCTTTCTTAGGCAAAAATATTTCCAAACATGGGTCTTTTCATATGAAAGAATGTTCTTTCAGTGCCTTGAAACCTGTCCGAGGTTTCCTTGTCTCCTTGAAGCAGTCCCAACAGATGAATGAGCTAATGTTCTATTGGATTTTCTTTTTTCCTATATTCAATTCATCTCAATGAGGGATCTTAACTACTGTTAATGTAGCCCTGAGTTGTGTTGTATGGATGAATCCTTTGACTCCCTTAGACATTTTGGAAGAATCTGTTTTGGGGTGAATCATTTAATCTTCAGGAGTTTCAGGTGTGCAGTTTCATTTGGAGATAACTTGGCGCCAGCCTTGCATCCTATACCAACCAAAATGCACAACTGCAATTAGGAAGAAAAATGAAAATGAGAAGGCCTTTGTACCCCACTCCCTTTCTCAGCATGTGGGTGAAGATAATAGTTTGTGTACAATATCAATAGATGAAAGAGCTGCCTAAATACTGAGTGCTATTGTAGGGCAAGATTCAGTGGGTGTGAATCTTTGCCGCCCCACTGAAGATGATGAAACTGTGCTGATTTTTGCCTGGATGTGTAACATCCAGGCCTTTAAATATTTATTACTGTTACCACCTGAACCTGAGTTGTAGCTCTCCCCCATGTTTACTCATCACTGACCTTATCACATCCCCTTTCATTTGCTTCCCATCCGAATAATTTACATTTCACCCCCTTGGAGCTTTTTTGGATGAGACTCCTTTCATCTCTCATCATAATGTTCAATAGTGACAGTTCCATTTGCTTCCCTTTTCATAAGGTTCCTTTTTGAAAACAGGATCTGACCTCTCCCTTTGTGTTCTCCCATCAGCCAAGAATCACTTTGTGCATGAATTTAATTGACTTATTGCATCTTTACAGAATGTGGTTACTTTAGTTTTGTGTGTGTTCTGTTTGTTTGTTTGTTAATTTCTAGGTCTTTGAGAACAAGATTATGCAATTGCCAGAGCCTATTTCCAATTACTATTGAATCTCTCAATTGAACTGAATTTCATTGTGAGACAGAAAATAGAATGAACTGAAAATTCGACTGAAAACACATCAGTATTGTTGATACACGCGTTAGTGCTAATATAGAATTTATCAGCTTATTTTCTCTTCTGGGGCAATGTAAGGAGGGGAAACATCAAATAAACAAAAGCAAGTAGAGTGTTTTTCTTCTCTTTCACTAAAAGAAACATCTGTATTGCACTGAACTAAACCTTATTTGTCCTCTTTTGATGAACATGAAACCCACTTGATCTTGTTCTTCAGTCTTCAGATGCAATGAAAAGCTCCAGCCCTTTTCAAGAAATCACCAGTGCTACTGTTATTGATCTAGCTCCTGATCTGGTATAAAACTGGCCAATGACTATTGATCTGAGGGAGTGAGATTGATTTAGGCCTGTAGAGAATCTGATCAGTTATGGACCAGAACAGTGACTGGTGCTGGTGGCATCTTGTGGAGAATGAAAGCAAGTTCCTTCTGTGTCAGACATAAAGAACCAATTGGTACAAACCCTGTTTTAAGTGCTTAGATTGCATAAACAAGTATTGCTTTATTGCTAGCCTTGTGGCAAGGTGTGATATTTCCTGGAAAGCAGAGTATGGTGGAGAGCTAAGTGACTGTAGTCTCTTTCTGCTGTAAGCTTGCTAGGTACTGCGTGTCCTGTGCTATGTGGCAAAGGTGGGGACACAGAGCCACTGTTCCTCTGGACTACTGGGACCATCTTTGAGTGGGTGGGTTGGACCTGTGTGGTCTGACTCTCCTTTACTGTATAGTAGCTTTATAGCTCCAGATAGGACTAAATACATATGGTCTGAGAGAGGGACTGAGAATGTGACTTTGCCTTGTAGGAATACACTCGAAAGTAGCAATTCCTCCTTTTAACTCCTTTGAGGGAGGGACTGATGGCCACACACACCATCAAGCTCGGTCAGATCAAAGCTTTCCATGAGGAGAGGAGAGAATTGTAGAATGGTTTGGGCTGGAAGGGACCTTAAAGCTCATCCAGTTCCAACCCCTTGCCATGGGCAGGGACACCTTCCACTGGAGCAGCTTGCTCCAAGCCCCGTTCAACCTGGCCTTGAACACTGCCAGGGATGGGGCAGCCACAGCTTCTCTGGGCACCCTGTGCCAGAACCTCAGCACCCTCACAGGGATGAACTTCTTCCTAATGTCTAATCTAAATTTGCACATCATTCCATCTTGCTTCATGGAGTACCTTGCCAGGTTCTGGCAGCTGGTGGTGTTTAAAAACCCCCACCAAACTCCCAGACGTGCATACCCTGTCTGAGTTTCCTTGCTCCCTTTCTGAAGCTATGTGACCTCCCATAGCATCCTGAGGTAAGGACTGAATCGTGCGTGGTTTGAAAAGGAGCTTGTTTCATTTATTTGAAACCACTTGCACAATGACTATGTAGTTTGCCCATAGGTTATTCTGATATAAGACAGTCTGGGGCCCTTTCTGCACTCTTTTTTCCACCCACACCTTTACAGCCTTCTATACTCCTTATTTCTCTCTTTCCTGAGCCTGTGATTAGTAAGGTTTTCCTTGCACATCAAGTCTTTGATCCTTGTTCCTTTTCTGAGCACATTTTCCATTTTTAGTTACCTTTTCTTTTCCCCTGAGATGGGGAGACTGGAATTACATGCAAATTGGAGCTTCAGGTGAACTGTAGGTTTATACAGTGGCACAGCTGTGCTTCATGTTTTTCTCTCTGATACAGCAGCAGTTCCTGCTATTTTATTTGCCTTTCTGAGCATTTCTGAGCACTAAACTAACATTTTTATAGAACTGTACACAATGACTCCAGCATCCCATTCCTGGCTGGAAATACAGTTAGGCTTATTTTCCCCATGTACATTACTTAGCACTTAACAGCATCGAATTACATCTGTCATTTTATCACTGAATCACTCTGGATCTCAATAGTCTTCTGTGATTCTCTGTAGTCAGCTTCAAATTCAACTATACTCTGTTATTTTGTGCCTTCCACAAACTTCATTTTGTTATGAATCCCCTTTTCCAGCCCATTTTGAATATGAATATGTTTGCAACTGTCTTTGTAAGCAGTTAACAGGAAAACTTTTCTTGTCTTACCACTAAGTTATGAATTCTTTACAAGCTTTTGGATGTTACCATGAGAGGTTGGTTTTGGGTTTTAATTCCTGAGCACTGCGTTGACTACATAATCCATATTGATTCATTTCTTAATAACTTAGAAGATGCCAGAATGATCTGTAAGGCAAGACTTCCCTCTACAACATCTGATTTGACTCTTCTCAAAGAACGATGTGTCTGTGTGTCCACCGATTCTGTGTGGTTTAGTTTCTAATAATATGCCCTGGTGCAGTGGCCAGAGCTGCAGATGGGGACTGTGGCATCAGCTCCAGAGACAGTTTTAAGGCTGGAGTTGCATTTTCCAGTTTTCCTTCTTGGGTGGAGACTGCTTTCCACTGAGTTCAGAGGTGGTTCATGCACACCTCTGCATGATTGCCTCTGAAGGAAGGTCCAGCATGGGCTGGAAGCTCTCAGTTTCAGGCCTTGCAACCTCACATTTGTCACAATCTGCTTTCTCTTCGTCAGCATCTTTAGGTTATGGTGAGAGCAGCAACTGCCTTTTTAATCCACTTGTGGTGATTTGTTACTGCAGCAGGCACAAGTTGTATTTACAGAGCGAATTGAGATTCTGTGCTTTCTGAGGATGAGGGTTTGCCTGCTCTACATTTTCTCTGACGATTTACAGACTGAACAAGTCATATTTGTGCTTGAGGCTTCCTCCTGATGGAAAGCAAAGCAGAGCTGTGAGCAGCAGGAGCTTTAAGAGTCCTTCAAAACACAGACCCACTTCCCTCCCTCTCCTTCCTGAATCATTTGTCCAGCAGACTCAAGAACTGCACAAATGTGGATTATCCCCCAGCTGAAGAGGCTTTTACCTTTAGCTGGTATAAATCAGAACAGCTCCAGAGAAGACATTTCTTGAGCTAAGAACCACTTTCACACAGGCCACTTCTATCTGTGGATCAATAAAAATAAAAAGAAATTGTATATTTCTTTTTTAAATGACACAAATCCCACAGCTCTGACGAAATCCTTTGTATCATTCTGGCAATCCCAGCCAGCCTTAAACTCATGCTGCCCAGCTGCCTTTAAGAGAGATGTCTATGGTTTTGCTTGGTAGGTTTGTTTTAGGGTTGGTTGCCTCAGTAAAATGACCTTGTGGATCAAGGTATGGTCCAAACCCAGACGAAAGTAATGGTCAGTTCGAATGGGCATGATAATGACCATGTTCTCACTTCTGATATTAACTAAGGAACTAAGTCTCTTGGCAGAGTGAAAGGTTGGAAACTGTTCCCACTCTTAAAGAATTTATAACTCAATGGTAAGATAGGAAGTGTTCCTGTTAACTGCTTACGAGGACAGTTGCAAACATATTCATCATATTCAAAATGGGCTGGAAAAGGGGATACATAACAAAATGAAGTTAGTGGAAGACACAAAATAACTGAGTATAGTCAAATTTGAAACTGATTATAGAGAATCGCAGAAGACTGCTGAGATCCAGAGTGACTCAGTGATAAAATGACGGATGTAATCCAGTGCTGTTAAGTGCGAAGTAATGTATGTAGGGAAAAAAAGCCTAACGTTCCAGCCAGGAATGGGATACTGGATTCATTGTGTATAGTCTATCAACTACTGATTTGGTTGATAATCCGGGGGCTGCTCTCTGCAGAGCTCTCCTGCCCCATTTCACCAGCATAAATTTCACTTCCAGGATCAGAAAAGCTTTTATTTTCTTAATATATGTTCCTTAAATGAGAAGCCAACCTGTGCAAAATGCCTTTTCCTTATGGGTCAGGATCAGCCTTGCCAGTCTTTGCTATCCTGTGCTGATTCTCTCCTAGCTACTTGAAAGTCTCATCACTCTCGAGTGGGGAGCCTTAAATATTTCCAGTGACATTTCCTTGGCCTCTGGTAATTTAATATTATTAACCTGATATGTTATTAAAGTGACGGGAGATGTCTCCCTTCCACAGGTAGACTTTCCTGAAATCTCATTTGAATTTTTATTACTTTATTCTGAGGGGCAGCTAGCGGAGCACAGAGCAGGCAGGGAGGGCACAGGAGGGAAGAACCGGGTATGAAGATATTCTGTGTAGATTATTGGTTCTGGCATACTTCTTTCCACCATAGTTTACTTCAGAATTCAGAGTATTTCTTAGTATCGTTGCTCAAACTGAGCGTGTTTCTAATAAAGGTGTCTCTTTTCTGAGACTTCAGCCCATTTCAAAGGCATAACCTGGGGGGAAATGGGCTTTTGTGTGCTTTGCAAATGCCACAAATTTTATGCTGCACCCAGATCTCAGTCTGAATCTCCCGAAGTTTCATTTTACAGCTGTGGTAGCAGAAATCTAAAGCACATAGTGAAAATCTATACATTTAGGATGGGGTAGGAATAAACAGCCAGCATAGATTAATGACATTAAAGTAATGTGTATGGGGCCGCATTAGTTCCCTCTTGCTGCGCATACCACCTACAGGGGTTTGCACAAATAGAAGGGGGACTGATTTGAGCCACTCAAAACAAGCGTAGCTCCATAATGAGATCTCTGCTTACAGAAGGTCTATAAATGCTCAAGAATATGTGTTGGAGGTTTTGTTCATGTTTTGTGGGGAGACTGACTCATCTGAGGAGAAAACTGTCACAATGTGTTCTTTTTGGTTCTAGAAGTGAGGAAAAGCTGAGATTTATTCTAACCAGTCATTCAGGAAAGCTGCATTAAGGGATCTCTATCACTCATGGAACTTAATTTTGACTTTTTCCTATCTTTCCATACTAGTCTGTCGTGTGTGTTTGTTTTAAGGAAATTTGAACAAATATCAGCATCTTCATGTTTATGAAACAGCCCCTTTGCTTTTTCCAATGGCTATTTGGTTCAGTACTTTCATCCTAGCCCATCTCAGTGCTTTGTTCATTAAAACAATCTCTCTTTGAGAGGATATTTAAAGATATTTCCTTTGTCTATGGCTTATCAGCTCCTTTCCATCTGCCTGTCTCAATATTGGCACATTGGTATTTTAGACAGTTCACTGAGAACTTTTCAAGCTGAGAAATGATATCTTATACTGCCAGGGCTTCATTCTTAAACAAGACATTCATGACTTTTCCATCAGGCTTTAGAACTAGTTTTGCAACAAAACCCTCCCATTCAGGTTTATTTTTACCTTTTCCCTCTATATAATCTCCGAAATCACTTTAGAAAAATACTGTATCAAAAGCTGATATTAAACTCTCAAGTGCCTGGCAAATGATTTAAAGCAATGGCTCACACTGGGGTAAACCCCAGAGATTTCTTTTGTAAAGTTCCACCTACATAATCTCTTAGAGGTAGATTTTTAAAGCTTACTATTTACTTTAGTCTGAAGACATTTCTTTGCTTTTATGGCTTATCTATTTTCTGTCCTCCAGTTCTTCTAGATAGGAACGTTGCTGTTTCCCTACTGTTTAATCTTTTTCTCTTGCTTAGCAGTTTCCTTTGCTGTCATCCCATGCACATACAAAGCACAAGCAACCCACTTGCTCTGTAGCTGGTCACTGGAGAAAAGGCTGTGATGTGCACCTGATAGTGAAGGAAAACAGCGCTGGGAAAGGCAGGCGGTGTGGGTCTTACTTTGCTGCAGGACAGCAACTGTAGCCCAGGAGCAGTAGGCTGGTCTGATCCATGGCTGATACAAAGTGATAAAGTGTCAGTGGATTTACTTGCTGCAACCTCCTTTAATTGAGTATTTTAACATCCTGTCTTTGATAAGGTGTCGAGCAGAAGTTGCCCTGTGTGACCTGTGTCATTCTTTCTGGTATGGGACTCAGTATTGCTTCTCTCCCAATCAGCCATGGGAGGATGCATCAGGGAGGGCTCAAGCAACGTTTCAGACACTTGCTCTTCTCTGGACTGCAGCAAACACTTCCTTATAATTCATGGGATATCTGAGAGTAAAGAAAACAGTATGAAGCAAACTGAACATCTGGACATTGTTATATGTCGGAAGAAGCACAGGTTTTGTGAGCCTCACAAGCCCAAATTGCTATCACAGGCTTCTGCTCAAAAACAAATGCTGCTGGGGAGCTAGGGAGGGAGTAACATCAGTATGTGTGATGAAAGTGTGGCATATTATTTTCTAAGGCATTTATGTAATAGGCATTGCTATTATCTGTGTCTACATAGGAACGTTTCGTCAGTTACCTCAGTTGAGTTATAGCAGGATAAAACATAAAAGCCCCTCTAACTTTCCATCTGAAATCAATTTTTTTATCCACCCATGAAAAGCTATAATGGTCTCTCTGCCTCCTGCAGAAGTCTCTTTCTGACTTCTGTGCTAATGTCCATGTCATTGCAGTAAGTTGCCATTTATAATCTCTGACTCAATACTGCTTAGTCCTCATCACCACATAACGTGACTTTGGACCATATTTCTGCAGGAAAGAGAGAGAAGAGGGAGTATCTTACATTTATTCTTCTGTTTTTATTGAAGAAGAGGTTGCAGAGTTGGTTTTGGTTTGCTTTTGGGTTTTCCCAACTTGTCTAGTGACAAAACTGACATTAAAACAGAAGTCCACTTCCACCAGAGTAACTTCCTTTGGGTGTTTGCGTCTTTAAAAATATCCTACATTTAAATGCATGCCTTATGTTGCATTGAAAAAGTTCACTCTTTAGCAGGAAATTCTCATTTATTTTTAATGCTGAGTCCCTAAAAAGCCAGACTTTGAAAGGAACAGAAAACTAAGTGGAAGCGAAGTGATATGTGTTCTTTTTGAATCAGTCTGATGCCAACATCAAGAAATCCTATAGTCACTTTCAAACGAAACCTTTCCTTTCACCCCACATACTCTCAGGGAAGAGTTCCCTTGTTTTGCCTTACTCAGAGGAGGGCACACAGTCAGAGGTGTACCCCCTCTTCGTGCAGTGTCCCAGTGCTGTGTGATGTTTGTGACCCCTGACAATCTCACCTCTTCTTTCCTGCTGTACAGTCTTTTCCCAACACACCTCTACTCTTTTACCATACCTCATAAAGTCCTTTCTTTTGTTTTCCTTTGAAAGCTTTCTGTCCTCCAAAGAATAAGTACCTTTGCATGTTAATCCTTTACCTTGCATGCAAAGTGTAAGCACTTTCTTGCCCCTTCTCTTGCTCAGATACATGGAAAACATGCATTCAATTCAGCCATGAATGTGCATTGTTCTCCTCCCACAGTGGTGTGCCCTGTGTGGTCTTTCCACCTTGTTACAGCCTCTTCCAAGCTTTACTCCCTGCCCTGACTGCAGGTGAGCTGTTCAAGCACATCACCAAACTATCCTGTACACACTTTCTGGCTGCTCACTCTGTATCTAGCAAGCATGTTCAAACACAGAGGAGATTTATGCCTCCACCATCCCACACGCTCATCCCTCTCCAGATTTCCCCCACATGTGATGGGGAGGTTTAATCTCCCTCAGCAAGTTAGAGCCATTGCCTGCTTGCACAGCTTCCAGCAATGCACCTGCATCTCCCCTGGCATATATACCACACTTCCCTATCTTTCCTGCTCCTCTCCACCTATTTCAGACTCCTAGATACCCCTGCAGCCCATTACAGTAACATTGGTGTCCAATCAATGCTCCAATCCCTTTTCAAACCCATTGCTGTTATGTAAGGAAAGGTGCTAGGTGCATCAGCCATCCCCAAGCACATAATGGATGCTGCATTTGCCTACGCTTACTGTACTTCCAGTATCTACATCAGTGCTTTGTAAAGCCCTTTGGGATACTGTGAACATGAAAGACACTATAAAAAACCCAAACCTTATTCTATTCTAGAACAGCGCTTTTAAGTCCTTTTATCACAGAATGAGGCAAGGCTTGAATTGAGCCCAGAAATAGCAATTTAAAGTTTTCATGGAAGACTAGAACAGTGTATATTTGGTATATTTTAACATAATCTGAGAACACTAAGTGCACTAAAAGCATACCACTTATTTGTGGGTGGGGAAGCGAAGAAGGGGGGAGAAATCTAAGTGCTTGTTTTTCTTTTGGATTTCATTTGTTACAGAATCTGACAAAGATCCATCAGGATGACAAAGGAGAGGGGTAGAAAAAAAACCAGCCTCATAAAGGTCTTTATTTGTTAGAGGAAAATAACAGCCTGTTTCTGTTGTTTGAGTGTGGAGAGTTATTTAGGGTGTGATCAGAAACTAGTTCTGCAGCTGAAGAACATAAGGAGAAAGCTTGAAGTTTCAATAGCACATACCGAAGCTATAAGGTTATGAGTTGAACACAGTCACTGGCAGGGTGGCTGCAAGGAAGTGGCTGACTGCAGATAGCCTGGGTTTAATCCAGGGCCTTTGGATCTAAGGGCAGGCAATAGAAGATGGCATGGGGGCAAATAGAGGCTTCAGATGATCTAGGATTCAGGCAATGACCTCCAACAGTGCATTGGATCCATGAAAAAAGAAGAAAAGGGGATTTGGAGTGTCTGGATTATGTGTCCCAGTCCCTTTCATTCTCCTCTTCTCCAATCTTGGGTCTGCATGTGGAAACCAGAAGAGCATTGTGTACTCAAGCTTTACTGCTCTATCAAACTTTCTTGCACTGACAAAACACAGCAGTGATTTTTATATTGATTTTAGCAACAATTCATTTTAGCAATTATATAAATTTTTAGCAACAGTGATTGCATATTAACTTGGGCTTCTTTGCTAGAAGCCTTGCATAGTACTGACTGGAGATACGTTTATCTACTGCAACTCCCCAGGGCAAAAATGGTTATGATAAAGCCCCATTAATTAGTGCTTGCTGAACTCACCAAGTTAGTCAGCTTTTAATCTGTTTAGTGTATTTTGTATTAGTGTAGCTCTAACTTTTAAAATCAAAACATTTTACATTATTGAGTCAAAGGCTTTGCTAAAGCCAAGTCCATCAATGTGATTATCAGTCCAACTTGGAATCTCCCCAAATAATTAAATCAGGTTTATTTGATAAAAGCTATTTTCCATAAAATGATGTTGACAGTTATTAATTCTATTCTTGTCCCTTAATTCTTTATTAATTGGATCCACTATTAGCTCTTCCATTATTTTCACTGTATTTCTGTCAGGATAAATTATCCATCCAGAGTAACTAGTAATCCCATATAGTGTTTTATTTAATGTGACATTGATATCAGAGCATCCTGCTACCTGTCTCTTATTATTTATTACTTTTATTAGCATTTATGTGATATCTTCCAAACTGTTTCTTAATGTAGGTTTTTAGTATCCAGACTGGTCTATAATAGTTGGTGAACTTAAATAAGCTCCTCACCTTCCTGGCTATGAGTAGTCTTCAGTCCAAATGTTGGTGTCACAGCAAAATCAACTTCTTGTTTGTTACATGTCTTACAGCAGATTTACCCTTGCTCTGTTCATATCTTCATGCCCTGTAAGCGTGGTCTTTTCATCCTTCCCTTCCTTTTTCATTCCGTTCTTCCTTAAAAGATTTTCTTCCTCAGTTATCACACATTTTTGTTAGAACTTCTTTGTCTCAATGCTACTTATCAGCCCCTGGCTAGGACAAGGGGTCCCTGTAGCTATTCCTAGCCCTGTTTTACATTCATGGAGCATTTGGTGGGGTAGGAAGGAACAATAGCTCACATATCTGCAGGACTGTGCACTTAATGCTTCTGGTTTCTCTCTTTGCAAGAGGTGCTGCCCTTGCAGTCAGATGTGATACCCATACACAGAGCTGCTCTAAGGCAATGTGCTTTTTGCTTGGATTTTGAGCCCTCTTACTTTCCAGATCTGTGTGCTGATGAACATGGCTGTTCCTTTGCCTGGCTCCCCCCCACACTCTGTGCACATTAACTGCCTTGATTTATTTCTAAACCAGGACATAAAAACCTCTGAAACCTGTTCAGATCCTCTCCCTTCTTCCTTAATCATCAGCTTTTTCCTATTACAGACATTAGTTTTGTCTTAGAGATAAAAGTGAAGGGGTAATAGTTCTTCCCCACTGCAGCATATAACCTATTGTTAAAATTCTGTGATTCCAGTAGTGAGGACTAGATCATCTTCATACTTCAAAATACAAATCAACCTGAAGCTTACTTCAGGCATCCTCTAAAGCCTTTCCTGAGAGTCGTCTCTTTACGCTGCAGTATATAAACTGTTATTGAATAGAATTGCCCTTTTCCCCATCATTATTAGCAGTTTGTCATCTCTGCTTTATCATCACCAGCCATAGCATGTTGTAAGAGGCTGATGCTATTGTTAGGTTTTCCTTTATCCCTAGAATACTTTTAAAACTCTCTTCATTTTCTTTGGCTCTGCCAAAGATGGATTTTTCCCCTGCTGTTTTTTGTCTGTATTAAAATACATTGTGTTTAAAAGGGTTAATAGATGTTAATTTCAGATGTGGAGTCCTCCTTTCATATAGCAGTCATCATCATCAACATAAAAATATGGGGAAATCGCACTTAGGTATTTATATTTCTCTTGTCACTGCAGGTCTCCATGTAATATTATTCAATACTATAATCTTGGTTAATTTTAAATGTCACAAGCACTGGAGTTTCTTCTACTTCTCCACAGAGATATGTCTGGAATCTAATAGATACTCCTTTTTGGTTTTATTTTCCTAGTGATAACCTCGTATTTTTACTCCAGTGAAGTTTCCTCACATCTACACTGTTGTAATTGAGGGCAAGATTTGGCCCTTTGTCATCAATGGAATTATAGCAGAGATGAATCTGTTCACTTAGATCATAAAATCTTTCCCTGTAAATCAATCCCTCCAGTCCCTAAATCATTGCTGAAGATGTTCTTTGAGTTCCCTCCAAGTTGTCAATATATTGTTGATGCTGAGATACTCAGAACTGACTGTATGTTTGTCTCATTGAGGCCAGAGGGAGTTAAAAAATGACCTCCCTTGACAAGAATTTATCTATATCCTAAATAACCCTGTTCTCCTGTTATTTGCTGCCGTATTAACCTGATGTGCTAATGGGTGATTTATTCTTCTCCTTGCTGAATAATTCACTTCCTGAATAGCTGCAATTCAGGTGCTTTGGATTCGTTCATTTTGTTGTGCAGCTGAGATGTTTTCTGCCTGGTTTTATTGCAGGGTGACCAGCTGCTTCCTATTTTTGTACTTGGGCATTTTGCTGATTTTTCACCTTAGACAAATAACCTTCCCTTTTTGGTTTAACCTCTAAAACACAGCTAACAATGTGGCCAGGCTGCATTTCCTAGCTCTGGCTACTACAAGCCTTATAATGTTTGTATTTATAAAGGATGTATTTGCCTTCCAATGAGAAGTGTTTGGCCTCTAGTCACTTCCTTTGCTCTCAGAGATGAATCCAAAGTATATTTAAGTATATAATGACACTTCCATTGATCTGGTCTTTCAGTGTTTCTGTCACCATGTGCCTCTTCCCTCAGGAGACACAGGGCTACATCCTGTCAGCGTGAATCAGCACACTTCTTTTAACACTGGAACTGGCTAGCGCAATGACTCATTACCTGCAATACTAGTTCAAAAGGGGAGGCTGATCTATTTTTTTCATATTTACCTCCCCACCACCATTATTTTAACTTTCCCATGATTTTTCCATGTCTTCCCTCCTACTGGAGAGCCTTGCTTGCGTTGCTTCCAATATCTGAAAGAGGCCTACAAGGATGCTGAAGAGGAACTCTTTGTCAGGGACTGTAGTGATGGGACATGGGGTGATGGGTTCAAACTGAAACAGGGGAAGTTCAGGTTAGATATAAAGGAGAAGTTCTTCCCTGTGAGGGTGATAAGGCACTGAAATGAGTTGCCCAAAGAAGTGGTAAATGCTCCATCTCTGGCAGTGTTCAAGACCAGGTTGGACAAAGCCTTGGGTAACATGGTTTAGTGTAAGGTGTCCCTGCCCATGGCAGGGGAGTTGGAACTGGTTGATCTTAAGGCCCTTTCCAACCCAAACCATTGTATGATTCTATGAGTCCACCTCCAGTTTGTCTCTCCTTGGCTGACTAAATCAGACAGTTTCATTTCTGCTGCTTGTGGTCTTTCTTAAGCTGGGTGCCAGCAAGCACTGAGGTGAGCAGGGGCAATGGGCTGGGAAGAGGGGAAGCATCTCCAAAGAAGAGTGGTGAAACAGAGGAAAATGCTGGGACTTCTTTTTGAAAGAGCTGTGATGAAGGTTAAGCTCAAGCCAGCTGGCCTCGCTGGCTGGCACCGCTGATAGACAGAACCTTTATCAAGTGTCAGCAAAGACATATGACATTTATCACTGTGGAAAGCCGGGTGCTGCTGCACTGACAGAGCATATTCAATACACGCCACCTCCACTGTACTGAGATCCCTTAATGGCATCATTTTCTTGCTGAGATGGGGACAGCTCTTCTTTCTCCCTCATCTCCACTTCTCCCTTCAGTTTCTTTTTTGCAACTTTTTCTAGCTTGCTTCCATAAGTTTGTTTTTATTCCACCCCCTGATTCCCTATAATTCATTCCATTTTCCTTTTATATCTTTTTTTTTTTCAGCTCCTTTCCAACATGTCACCCCTTTTCTTTGCCTTTACTCCCACTGTGTCTCTTCCCACGTAACCCAGGAGAGCACCACCAACCCCTGTATCCTCAGGCATGCATGGTATAACTGCCAAAGAATAATTTTCAGACCTGAGTTATGAAAGATTTCAGGTCGTTTCAGGTCACAAGGCAGGCAAACAGCTGCTGCTCATGAAATCCAGGCTAAAAGACTGGAATTCCTTCATCAGCGGAGCTAAGCCCTTTAATACAGGTATATTAGGACTGTGAATCCAGCTTATGGACACATTGCTTGCTGCACAGTGTGCTGTTCAATGGGCAGAAAAGAGATGTGAGACCCTGCAATTAAGTGATTATGCAAACATAAACAGAGATTTTGTTTTAAAGTGTTTTCCAGTATGAAGACGATGCGATTGCAAGAGACATGTGAGCCGCTCTCCGGGCCGAGAAACAGGGCTTGCCTGCCCCTGCAGAATACACACCTGGGAATAACCGAGCCAGTCACTGGATGTCACCATTGAGCTGCAGAAATGTAGCTTAAAGTTCATTATTTATCTGCTTTTAAAAGCACCGGATTTTAAGGGAAGGATCTGTCACTGGAAACCCTTGGGTGAGTCAGCACCTTGCTAGGGACTGGACCTTGTTTTTTGCTGGGGCTCGGCATGGATGCCATGCCCGTACGTGGATGAAGTCAACGTGCTCATCCTCAAAGTGACCAAGGACCACTCTGAAGTTGGGGAACTGAATTTGGTGGTATTTACATGAATGTACTGAGACCAGTATTGCCCTAACACACATTCAGTTACCGCCAGCACCAAAAGGATGCGGTGACCTACTACTTGAGTAGTGTCATGAGAATAAGCACCCCAAAGAGAAGGAAAACAGACTAATTCTCATTTAACTGGAAATGTTCTGTTATTTCTAGTCTCTTAGGCTGTTATGTAGGAAATTATCTCTGATGATCCAATTAGGAGAAAGGAGTGGCGACTTACATGGGACTGAGGATGTACTTATAGCATAGATTAAAAGAAAATTGCATATATATGAAGGAAGGGAGGCAGGGGAGGAGAGAAAGAAGCCAAAGAAAAGAGAGATTCTTGCTCAGATTCTCTCTCAAGAAATGAAAGATAGTCCAAGGATGTGCTGATTTGGTCATTCTCAATCAATAATCCAAACAAGTTCCTCTCCCACATGCACACACATGTACATGATTGAAAAAAGCATGCAGGGTACCTTGGTAATCAAGATGTTGAAAGCCAGATTAATTGAGGTACCAAGAGAATTGAAGGAATAGAAACTCTTTAATTCCCTGTAAGCCAATGTGAAGATTCTGGGTAGTAAAGAAGGAATAGGAATTGCTCACATATGAGTGTAAATTCGACCTACTTTGGTGTTACTGAAACCTGATGGGAAGATTTACATGACTGCAATGTTAAAAGCACTGGTTACAATCTGGTTTGGAAGCAAAACCAGGCAAATAGAAGTGGGAGGGTTGTATTCTTATGTCAAAACTGGCACTGTATGTTTCTGAGTCTCTGAGAACTCAGAAGCAAATGATCTGAGCCAATATTCTCACACATAAAGACCAAATCAGGTCCTGACTGCTATTCATTGCAGGCCAGAGAGTGACTTGATTTCTTTGCACATCTCTCTATTATAGTTAGGAAGAAACAGACTTTAATCTGAATGGCATATAAAAGAGATCTCATGCTGCTAGAACTAAAATATCCTTGCCTTTTTTTAAAACATGAAGATGACGATTTCCTAATTTTATAAGTGTTTTATCCAACAGGAGGGAAAATGGTGCTAGACCTCATCATCTTGTCAGATAAAGAGAATTCAGTCACAGTATTGAAAGTCAGAGAGCTGTTTAGATGCAAGTGACGTAGGCTTGATTACACTTGCTACATGCAAATGGAATCACATCCAAACCACACAGATATGCACATACACAGGACTGATTTCACAAAGATGAAAGCTGTTGTGAACCCAATCATTTGGGTAAAGGGATTTAAAGGGAAAAAGTAAATAACCAGGAACTCTATGACAACATCTTGTATGCTTCAAAAATACTATTAGCACTAGCAAGGGAAAAAGATCTTCAAAAACCCAAATGTAACAAAAATCATACTTGAAGAAAGGCAAGTCTGGTGTTTAGAGGACAATTGACAATTTGCTATGAAAATGTGACCTAGAAAATAGGTGCAAGTACCAGATTCAAGACAGTCTATGCTCAGGTTTGCTCTAAGTATGAATGTAGTATGTGCAGCTATCTCAAACCCACAGCAGTAGTTCTGCACTAAGTGTTTGTGACAGTTCAGTTTAGATGTCTTCAGACCAGCGAATAAACTGTGTGTGTGGATGAGCCCTCAGTCATTTAGCTGCTCATTGACATTGAAATTCCACTTTGTATGCCCTGCCAGCCCAAGAGCTATGCACCATCTGGTTCCTACATCCGCTCTGTTGAAGGGACACCAATAATTCCTCGGCTTGGCTTGTGCCATTTTAGAAGTGAACTTCAGAATGAATGGGAAGTGAAAGGCCAGCAAACACAAGCATTTCCCAAAATACCCAAGGGATTCATAAGAGGTAGGGACCAAAACCTTTGTCTGACCCATAAAAGACATTTGTGGAGGTTCTGATTTCCTCCATCCTGGATCTTTATTGAAGCCATTTCAACGGGGAATTAAAAGTCTAAACATATCCAGCTTCTGTGGCCTGATATCTCTGTGTCTCTTCTTTGTCATGGGATTGTGATATGTTCAGTGGAGACTAGAAATAGTGTATAATGGTTTTTTTCTGCCCGTGCTTTAAAACACCCTAGGCTTTAATTAGGATAGCAGCTGTGCTAGAAACGTCAGGTACACTTTGTGATACAGAAAATTGGAGAGCTACTTTAGCCTCTTACAATTCCTGTCTGGTTTTGAATGGGTTGCTCTGAAATACAGTTCTCAGAGTACTTGTGTAAACCAACATGTCTTTAAAAAGAACCTGCCATCCATCTTCTCTATGCCAGGTTGATGGATTGTGAACCTCTGAGTAATATCTCTTGACTGAATTAACCATCTTAGCACCTCCATGGAGAAAAGAGATGTCACTAGGTGAAACACAATGGATTGATGGGGTTTTTTTGCTAGTAATAGAGGCGAGAAGATGGTTTTCTGCATAATTACAGAATTTGGATTATATTCACTGAAGGAGCGGGCAATTAAAAGAGTATTTTTCTGACTATATCCTCTGATAAAACATCTCTTTATATTTCCATAGAGGTCTTGTGAGCAAGACAGAACTATTCTCTATCTTTATGTGTTGCTTTTAGTGTCAGACCTGTTCCATCCCAAGCTCTAGGTGAGGAAGAGCATCACTGGTACTGGTGAAGCTTACAGAATGAAAGCCCTTTTCCCAAGCACTGCTTCAGTGTTCTGCCTGAGTTGTGCAACCAGAATTTTCACAGTGGTAACTTGGACTGAGCCCAGCTTTGAATGCGGATTGTTCAGCTCTGCTGCTCCTATCTGCAGGTCCATGCTCCAGCAGTCACAAGAGCTATTTTAAATAAGGACACAGATGCCTAAAACCCTCTTTCAAACTCTAAGATGCAGAACCATGAGTCTGTGTTTGTAAAACTGGTTTCTGCTTTAGGAGAGGGGAAGATTTACAACCCTGAAGTTTAGATAGCTGGTCTTCAAGGTATTCCTTGAGAGTTCAGACACAGAGACAGTTGTACATGGGGACTTCAGATCTCCTCTTAAACTGTCTCCTGGAATAGGGTTTTTGTTCACTGACCATACATGTAAAGGCTGAGCAACCAACTTAACCACTTCAAGTTAGAGAGTTAAGGTTTAGAAGTATGAATGCCTATTCTGTGTCTTAAAACCTCACCCATTGTCTGAGAAGGTCTCCAGAAGGCGTTGACATACAAAAGTTTCTCTCACCTCCTGGACAAGTATGTCACCTCAAACCACAACTAGTGTGCTCACCAGCATACTGAATGGCCAACTCAGCCCCAGGCAGCATCACTGCAGACAGCGTTGCTGCAGACTACAGTGACCAGGACCCTTTCCAAAGCAGCATCTTGCCCTTGAATCGGGGACCGAAGGCTGAGAAGTCAGTTTGGTTTCTGGCAACCTGAGAGTTAAAATCCCTGCACTTTTAAAACAAAAGAAGTCTAAAACAAAAGTCTGGAACCAGAGTAATAACTATGGTTTAATAACTGGGACACAATCTACACTTGGTGAAATTAAAGCCCTGTTTTCTACTGGCTAGCTGCCAAAGTAAGGCACAAGGAAATGCAGAGAAAAGCAGGAAGCAGGTTAATGAGAGACATCCCAAACAGAACATAGTAAAAGAAATGAAAGCAACAAACTTGCCGAGCTGCTACGGATGAGATAAATAAGATTTGAGCTGACGTTATCTGATCCACTCGCTGTGCATATTTATCTGCTAGAGCCAGCCTTTTAAGCCTCCTCAACGACGGTCTGAGCCTCATCCTCCCAGCATCTGTTTTATCCATCCTTCAACTTGTCCATTCCTGATCACAGTTGGATCTCGTGGCATCCTGCTAGGACAGAGGCAGATGCATTGGGAATGCATTTGCCGCACACTGCATCTGCCAGGAGGCTGAACAGCCAGAAGAATTCCTGACGTGACAGCCTAGGTGTCAAAAGCAAGAAATAAAAGTGATAGTATCGCTGATGAGGAACTCAGCTTTTCGGAACTGCTGGCCTGTGGTTGGCTTTGGAGGAGATATTTTTAACTTGTGATTTCTTTCCATCTCTACCTGATGTCCCAGCCCAGGAGTTCTCCAGCAATTATTTCTCCCCCTGGTGCATGCTTGTTTGAACTTTTGAGATGAAATGGATGGCTTAAAGGACCAAACCACAAGGTCTGTCATTCCCATCAGGTCTTCTGAATCTGCAGGTTTGAGTCCCAGCTGGCCTGACTTATGGGTTCAGTTCATAGAATCATAGAATAGTTAGGGTTGGAAAGGACCTTAAGATCATCCAGTTCCAACTCCCCTGCTATGGGCAGGGACACCTCATACTAAAGCATGTCACCCAAGGCTCTGTCCAGCCTGGCCTTGAACATCACCAGGGATGGAGCATTCTCAACTTCCCTGGGCAACCCATTCCAGTGCCTCACCACCCTTACAGTGAAGAACTTCTTCCTTATGTCCAATCCAAACTTCCCCTCTTTACGTTTGAACCCATTACCCCTTGTCCTGTCACTACAGCCCCTAAAGAAGAGTCCATCCCCAGCATCCCTATAGCCCCCCTTCAGATACTGGAAGGCTGCTCTGAGGTCTCCACGCAGCTTCTCTTCTCCAGGCTGAACAGCCCCAACTTTCTCAGCCTATCTTCATACAGGAGGTGCTCCAGTCCCTGATCGTCCTCATGGCCCTCCTCTGGACTTGCTCCAGAGGAGAGCCATGTTAAGCTCACTGGGGTTACTGCTAGGCTGCTGCAAACACCCTTCTCTTCTGGAGCTGTTGACCTCCAAAAGGGTGGAGAAGGAAACAAAAATCCAAACAAATTCCTCTACCTCATGCACACACACTTGTGCATGAGTGAAAAAACCATGCAGGGTGTCTTGCTAATGAGGCAAAACTGATCACAAAGAAACGCAGAGGCTGCCATTAAAGTCTTTAACAATACTTTCTCCTCTCCTTTTGCAAGGCTGCAAGACCCATCTTCCTCACTAAGCTATGCTGAAGCAGATAGAATCATAATGAAGACAGGCTTGGTCTGTTTTTCGGTTTCTATAGGAATCTGTCTGGAGAAAGGTTTGTGACCCCACACAGAATAAAATCCCAAAGCCTCTAAATATCTTCTTTGACTTCACAGGGATAACCTTAGTATTTTGGTTTCCATGTTCACTAATTCCATTCTCCGTTTCCTAATTTCACCTGCAGGCTTTTCCCTTATGTCTGCAGGGCTGGTGGCTGAAGGCATGGATTAAAATGTACATTCAACAAAACAGCAAGTGCAAGACAAAGCACAGAGTTCAGACTCATAGGTAGAAAAGTCTTCCCAGAAACCAACCAGGAGCTTTCCTTCTTGAGCTGCACACATTTAATAGTATTTGTCTATTAGTCAAACTCCATTCCAGAAGCATATACATCTTTGTCTTTGGCCTCAAATGTGAAAACAGCGTCAGCAACACATTCATCTACAGTTTTTAAAAGCTATTGACTCTTAAGGCCCTGACAAATTGAAGCTTAGCCCAAGAATTTTCCTAGAAAAGGAATTTTCCCTTTGAATCAGGACTATATTTCTCTTCCTCTCCAGCTATTACCCTTGGTCAATAAAGGCTGTTCAAAATATCTAGTGTCTGTTCATATACAGTTCAGTCTATTTTTACATAAAAGCCACATACAGGAAACTTCCAAGATGACATTTTATCCCACTTATTTTGATAAGTATTTAGTGTGGGATGACTGAATTTGGTAGATTAGCTTGAAAACCTGACCTTTTGGCTGCTAAATTTAGGGGAAGTAAGTTTCATTTGCTTGGAGAAAGCCCTTTGAAAACTCTTTGTGTATTAGAAAATCCAACTCCAGCTGTCAACCCAACAGAACAGATTTCAATGAAGTGTTGTAGACTTATGAAATCAGAAGAGCCAGCTCTAATAATTCACTTATTTAACAGTTGTCTCATTGGACATAACCCCACAGCCCTTGTCCACATTCTGTGCTAATGAATCATAAAAATCCCATATGCAAAACATAAATAAAAGCATAATTTTTCCTGTCATTTTCTGCACATTGCATCCATTCAGGGATAAAAGGTTTCTCCAAGCAATATAATTCCACTTTGGTTAAAATAGATACGCAGGAAAATATGCCACTGAAAAGCTAGAGGGGCTTTTGAACATCTTCCTGCTGACAGGACAGATAGATAGCCACTGATGTGCTATTAATTAGCAGAAAGAATAAGCAGAGATTGAAAAATCCTTGGGACTGCAAATACCTTTTCCTTTGATGTCTTTAAGGTCTTAGTGTAGGCTTGGAGCCCCATGTAGCTTTCATCACAATAACAACAGTACCCTTGATGATGATGCCAAAGCCTAAATTACGTGTAAAGACAAATGCTTTTGGTAAGTACAAGATGTACACAACACACTCAAATTTACTATGTTAAAATCACAACATAAACCCCAATAAATGCAAGAGAAAAGAATAAGCAAGTAAAGCAAGGTCAGGTAAAAGAGAAAAATCTAACACCAAGAGTGAACACATGCACCAGTCGTAAAAAGTCATTGCAAGTTTTCACGTGTCCAATTGGAATTTATTGAAAGCCCTGTAGAAGAGATGAAGGAATCACAATGTGAAGGAAGGCAAACACAGTGCTGGGTGATGAGAAATTATCCCAAACTCAGAATTGTAAAGAATCATTAAAAAGATGACAGAAAATGATGTAACCTGGGAGAAAGGATGTCTTTAACATGAGGAAAAACTTCCTATGCTGAGTGCTGGACTCTTCTACCCTCCCCTCTGTGCACTTTGGTTACCTCTGCAAGACACAGAGATGCAGTCATTAGCTGAGAACTCCAGTACATAGATTTTTACATAATTCATATTTTGACTTCTCTAAATTTGCATAATAAATAGTTTAAACACTGCAGAAAATGTCTGAGAGAGGAAATTAGGATTCTGAATGAAAAAGTTAATTATACCTTGAAGGATATTTTTTTCAGATACATATGGGTGAGAAAAAAAGCCTAGAAATGGATAATTTCAGACATGGAAATGCAGAAAATTATGGGAGTGGTGGTAACAGGAGAGTTATCTCCTTAAATAGGGTAATTGAACTAGTTTAATTTCTTAAACTGTGGCATTGCATTATAGATAAACAACTTAATCAAAATAGCATTCTGGACACTGAGGCTGCACTATGGATTCTTCTTGGGTCTGTGTAGAACATTGCTTTTCATTCTCAGCATAGTTTTCTGCAGTAGGAATACGGAATTATCATAATGGGTTGCTTCCTCCAAGTCATAAAGGGCAGGGACAGGAAATTATGGAGGAGTGGAAAGGAATATTGACATAATTAAATCAATCACTGCTGATTGGATCCAAGGCCTGATGAATGGGTGATTGGATCCTGTAGCTGCAAGACACTGTGGACGAGCTCTTCAAAGATCTTTAAGTACCTAACTTTTGCTGATTAAAATAGGAGTTAGTCGCCTAAATTGGAATTAGATAACTGATAGAGGAAACCAAAATATCCGAGGCCTAAATATCTATCCTGAAGGAATGCACATTTCATCTAATTCTCAGCAATATTACAGAGTGACTACCCCAACCATGGTTTTCTGAACATTCATGATGGCGTGCCTACACCTTATGTGACTGAGAAGGAAAAAGAGAAAACAAAGAAAAGATCAAGGATATGAGCTAGAGGAGATATTGGATCAAGAGAGAGAGATAAGAGTGCATGTCACACAAGTTTCATTCGTTTTTCTAGTCCATGTAGTAGAAATTCCATGTACACCCATTTCCTTCTAGCCACTGACAGTGATGAGGTAGGACAGCCAGTGACTAGGAGTTTCTCTGATGTCAGATAACCATCCTAATGCATGTCTGAGATGCTTTTCAACTCAGGCTGCCTCAGCTGTCACCCAGACCCTGCTCTGAAATAAGATAAACTTCTGCATTCTGCTGTTTCTCTTTCCCCTTTGCTACTATAAGTCACACTTAAGGCTTGCATTGATTCTCCAACACCTTGCAGAGACGAGGGGCAGGGATGCATCAGAGCAAGCTGCATTCAATTACACAGTGATGAACTGACACCTGCCAGGTCTCTCACACAGCATCTGATCACCAATTGAAGGGATGATTTATGGTTTAAAGAGAGAATGCTCTTCCTGTCCTGCAGCTTGGCTGTTTGAGGAAGACATCAGTTTACCAGCAGCAATAAGAAATTGGGGTGCCTTGGCAAATTGAGATATTTGGATGTGAACTTCACTCTTTGGCACAAAACATAGGGTAAGGAAGCTTCAGAATGTTTTGTTTGAGTATATTTTACCTTCTAGGCAAAACAGGCATGTGGGTCATCCTGCGCTGTCAGGATGGGGAAAGGTCTTTCTGTGAGATAAGAGATAACTCAAAGCAGTCTTGGATTGTACGTGTAGAAAATCAAGGGACGCTTTCTGTGCTCCCAAACCTGCAGTGGGGGGAAAGTCCTGCCGTCAATGCCCTTTAAGTGTAAGGGCTGGTGCATGGGTCCCTGACCTGACTCCAGCAGGCTCTTTCCATTGAATTTATAATGCTCCTCTTTTTCTCTTTTATTATTACTCTTATTTCCCTCTGTGCATTAGCTGAGATGTAGTAGCAAAAGGTTTTAAGAGACCCCAGAGTGGTTAGCCATATGACTGTGTGCTGGTGTTTGTAAAGATTATTTGGGGCTTTTTTCCTTAATGTGGTTTATGTCATTCCTAAGAAACCTCTATAGGGAATAGCAACCTACAACACATACTAGTGCAGACGGAGATGAAGTAAAATATCAGATGGATGAAAACATGGGAAAGCTGAATATTCACCTGCTTGACTTGAAGGATCTAATTGTACAAGTTCTAATTTTTATGGCATATCCTGAAGGCCTGATAGGGAATAATGGTTGGTAGGAATCATATGGGAAGAGACTGACTTACAAACAATCCTGAGTGAACGCTCCAACAATGTATCTTTTACAAATGGCTGTTTGATGTAGACTTAACCTGAAGTACTTGGTCAGAGTTGGAAGGTGGAAATAAACCTCTGTGAAAATGGTGAGCACAAACCTATTAGAGTCCAAGTTCAAAGTGAAGGCAGAAAAGCAGGAAAAATAGAGAGAGTGGAGCAAACGCAGGAACCTGAGCAATGAACTTTACACCAGGGAACTGATGCAGGAAAGTTGGCAGCAGCTAAAGGTGACAGTGTTAAAGGCACAGTAGTAAATAACAGCAGCGCAGGAAGAAAAGCAAGAGACCAACACAGACACACAAAGATACCTTTAAAGACTTGATAAGTTAAAGCATTAACCAAGTGCAGATGCCTTGATACATGACCGATATGGATACAAAAGAAGAGCGCATGGAAGGAGAGAACTGGAGCAGTTCAACATCCAAGTTAAAGACTTTGGAAGGGATGTAGATGGAGAAACACAGACTTAAAAATGTGTAGGTGACCATGAAAAAATAATGGGAATCTTGTGAACCACAGTAATCTTACACCACAGGAGACTAATGGGTTAAAGGGCATATAGATGACTTGTATGTGAGTCAGACTAACCACAAGGATATTGAAACTCTCAAGGATATTGCTACTGCAGTCTCTGTGTGGTTAGCAGTTGCCTTCAACTACTCACTGACACTTGGTAGGGCCAGAGAAGGACAAACATAGTTTCTATATTTGGAGGGGGGAAAGGTGAATTCAGGGAACTATAGTTATTTCAACCCAGAAAAATAATAAATTATTAAACAATCAATTTATAAGAACCTGGAGGATAATAAAACTATAAAAGGTGCAGTCAACATGGGATTGCAAAGAACAAATCCTGCCATATCAATATCATTTTCTTGTTCAACAGAGCCACATGCAGTAGTGATTTAGGAGGATGCTGCTGTTGTGATGTGTCTTGCTTTTAATATGATTCCTACACCAAGGTCGAAGCAATCCCAGGCACAGCTACAGGCTGGGCAGAGAAGAGATTCAGAGCAGCCCTGAGAAGGAGGACTTAAGGGTGTTGATCGAGAGAAAATGAACATGAGCTGGCTTCAGTGTGCACGTACAGCCCAGAAAGCCTCATAACATGGAGACCTCATAACAGCCTTTCAGTATCTGAAGTGGGGCTATAGGGATGCTGGGGATGGACTCTTCATTAGGGGCTGTAGTGACAGGACAAGGGGTAATGGGTTCAAACTTAAA
>WYDI02030830.1:0-44531 GCA_009867235.2 Psittacus erithacus
AAAGGCTGCTATGAGGTCTCCATGCAGCCTTCTCTTCTCCAGGCTGAACAGCCCCAACTTTCTCAGCCTATCTTCATGCAGGAGGTGCTCCAGTCCCCTGATCATCCCTGTGGCCCTGCTCTAGACTTGTTCCAACAGTTCCATGTCCCTTTTATGCTGAGGACATCAGAACTGCACACAGTACTCCAAGTGAGGTCTCACGAGAGCACAGTAGAGGGGCAGGATCACCTCCTTTGACATGCTGGTCACACTCCTTTTGATGCAGCCTTTAGAGAGGATAAGCAGGCTGGTGAAAAACATATAAGCAAGAAGTATGGGCTTTTCTGAGTACATAATGAAGAACCGGGAGGTTGAAATCTTGCATGATTTTTACTTTAATACATCAATTTCATTCAAGAAATGACCTGACAAAAAGTAATTTTAAAAAGGTAGCACACAATATCTCCAAGATAGTACTTAGAGTCTAAAAGCTGTTGAAAAATCTGTAGACAAAAGGCCTAAAATTAGCTGAAGGCTGAATGTTGATGCTGCATAAATTCAGGTGAGAAATCAAGGGCACAAGTAAGCCATGGGAATGAATAATAGGTAGAGTACCTATCCAATGAAATTGTAGGTCTTCTATCTGTAGGTGTCTTCAGGTGCAGGAAGGATTTTTTTTCTCCCCCAAAGATATTTATTCACAAAGCTCAAGCTTAGTAAAAGAGTTACTAGGTGAAGTTTTATAGCTGATATAATACAAATGGACAGGTTACTTGGTCTAATGGTCCATAGTCTTAAAATACATTAATGGGGAGATCTTAACATACTGAATGCATTTATTAGTTTTCAAAGAAACCTATGGGAATTAAGCACCTAAATCCCCATAAAACTCAATCTAATTCAATGTATTTTCCAGTCACTTCTGTCCAGCTCCTCTGTCTCTTCTTGCTATAAATGCAGAATGAAAGTCTCCTGAGGAAAAACAGAATAACATTCTGTGTATTTTATGGTTTCTGAAGTTCAGTGAATTTCTTTATGGACTCAAACCTAAATGTTTCTAAACAGAGGACCAGCAAAGTGAAATCTGGCAATGTTTCCTAACATACAATGTAAATGCATTTGGTTTGTAAATATTGAAGCATCTTTTCTTCAGCTTTCAAGCTAATCAAATCCTGACACTATTTACAGAAAAAGGGACAACTGGTTCCCTTCTTTCTTTTCCTTTTTTTTTTTCTTGAGATTTGACAATTTGGTGGCAATGCTGTAAAATCAAAACCTGTGAGTAACACAGTCTATCATTTCTCTGCAGCTAGACAATATTTCTGCAACAATTCCTGTGAAGTGAGGGAGGGATTTTTTCATGTGATTGCACCTGGCATGGCTGGTGTCACCCTTTGTCACAACCACAATTGGGTGTTGTTTAATGGAAGCAAGTGTGAATTTAGAGTGACCAGAGTTTCCTTGGTAAATGATTTAAATGTTCTGATCGAAAAAGAGGTTAATATGCTGGGATTCTGACCAAAAGTTTCACTTCTGAAATTCTCTTCTATACTAATATCTACTCTTGAAAGCTTTTGTCTCTCAGCTCCTCAGGTGCTTAAATATCTGCTTTGTCCTGTCCTCAGGAACACCAGACCTTGACACCTCAGATATTCTCAGAGTACATGAACTAGACTGGGCTCTGCAAATAAAAAAGGCTGTGGGACTTACTACTGAATGAACATCATCTGCTACAAACAACATGGACTTAGACACACACCACAAGGGCTTAACCTCTTACTGTTGTATGTTTTGGAAAATACTTTGTTCCTTAAAAGCCCAACTGCTGAGTATTAACCTCCTACCTAGGAAGCAAGCCTTCAATTTTAGCAGCTAGCTGTTTAACCTCTGTATGTAAGTGAAGTGAGAAGATGTAGATACCACAATTCTTAAAGCTCTTGAAGAGTGCTTCATAACCTGTAAAGGGAATTTTCTATGCCATTTTACTCCAGACTTAAACAGTGATTCCCCAGTTAAAGACTGAACAGGTTTCTCAGCACTCTGACTTTCACCTCATCTTTGCTTGCCAGTTTGGTTCATTCTTGAGGTTCTTTCTTTCCTTCCCAGCTACAAGTCAGAGTGAATAATCTTCATCATAGCCAGGAACATGTCTTTGAAGATTGCACACCCTCTCCAGGCTGTAAGCACCTGAACTGAGGGTATTGTTCAGTTGTATTTTCCTCTCTATTGCCCAGGACAAATCCCTGGAGCATTACAGCAAGACAATTACATAGGGGCTGTGTAAAACTAGCAGAGGACGTTTCAGTGAGCAGGTTTGTAGTACAAAATGCAATATTGATGATTCAGTTGGCAACACTGGTCTGTCACAAGTGCAACATGACATTGGAAACATTTTACTACTGGAGAGTTTTCTGGTTTGTTAAAAGCAGATGCATCCTACTCCTGCCTGGGAGCTCAAATCTCTGAAGAAATAATTTTTCAGCCATAGTAGAGGATGATGTCCTTCATGAATTCCACTGTGAATAATTACCTTCTGCTAATGTAAAATGCTTTCTGCTTTCATTCAGACATGATGCTTGCCACTTTTGCCCCTTTGTTACATGCTTCTGGAGAGTTGCTCTTTGATTAACAAGTTGGAAGTACTGTCTTTTGGTATCTCTGTAAAGTTTTTACCCCAATTTTTAAGGCTACTTTAGAAATGTGAACTTCAATTACTACTAAATTAAAGAAAAATTATCATTATATTTATGCCAAAGATAGTTAATTAAAATAAATTAAAATAAAATAATAAATTAAAATAAAAATAAGTTAAAACAAAAATAAGGGAGTCTTCTTTCGGTTTTTCTCCTGTTGTTATTGAGGCAGACTTGAAAAAAATTAAATGATTCATGAGTTCATCCTGGCTGGATATCAGTATTTTTTCTGATACAAAAAGGTTAATGAGCTGGAAAGTGGCTAATGAAAATATTCTGAACACTGTCTGTTTCCAGCAGAAGTAACCTATGTGCTCGCAATTTCCCTTCAGAGCTGCTGCATTCTATGGTGTCAACAATTACTTAGGGACTGATTAGCACATGGACTATTAACACAACAGGCTGCATTGAAATGTATTGTAATGCCCTTTCAAAGGTATTATTAGGACTTTCCAGAGCGTACATTTCCACGTACTTTACGTAAGAAAAATCTTCTGGGCATTTAGGTGTTTCTGGTGTCATAATTCCTCTACAGAAGAACTAAGAAAAATACAGGGACTTAAAGAGTAACACTATGATTTGACCAACTAGGAATTAAATGGTTGAGAAAGCTTATTGCAGCTGGCCTATCGCAAGTTGTTTAAACATCTGAATCCAAGACAATTCTTGCTACAGGGGTAGTTCCAGTACAGTCACAGGTGCTTTCTGGTCTTTTGTGAGAGGCACTGACGAGCACCAAAATGCTTAGACTGTGACTGCAGGCTGCTTCATGCAGTCCTGAGTTACCCTTTGATGCTTTGTTTCAGCTGCTAAGATAATAATCTCTGTTGTTTTTCTGTGAACGGTAATTTCTTATATCATAGCTTTAGTAATAGTGTTGCAATATTTGTGTCTTTTAACATCACCATGTCATGCTATGAATGCGCAGAAAATAAGCAAATTACTGCTAGAAGAAATTTTGTGGGTTGTTTTTTCTTCTCAGATTGAACAAAAAAAAAGGAGAACATTTCGGTGCTAAACACTGTCTTAAATCAGATACAGTTTTGTGCGTAAGTATTTGAAAATCAGCAACAGATGACCAAGTGCAGTTTGACTTTCATATTATATTACTGTTGTATTACTATTTCTTGAGCACTGAAGCGTGTAAGGCACCTCTGAAAAGAAAAGGACAAACTTATAATGAGTAATTATGCCATTTACAACTTGCACTGGGTATAATGGCTGAAAATAACTGTCAGGAAACACCTTTGAAGACTGTACTGTAAGTGTGAGTGTAAAGGCATGAGATTGAAAACCCTTGAAATGTAGCTGACTGTTGCCTAGGCAATACAAAGGGCTTTTTCAATCTTTCTTGTATAGCTTTCCCTACAGAATCTGTTTCTCCTCACAAAATTCCAACCATGTCAGGGTGAGAAAATGGCAGTGAAAAATAGATGTTCTTTCAAGACAGCGTGATCAGACAAGTTTAGCTTTATAGGATAAATATTAGATATGAATCCAAGACCAGCTCTCTCAGACTGCACATTAGTATACACATCTAGAGGGAATATGCTGCATGGGGAAATAGCACCTGCACAAACACCTTATTATAAAACAGTGGTGTCTGAGCTGTTGTCAGGCAAGGACTGAAAGTCCTTGATCAATACTTTAATTCCATTAGCTCCAGAAGAGCCATCAGACACATTTTTGTTCTTCTTTTTTTTTTGCCTTCTCTCTCTGCCCCAAGTAGGGAGAAAAGAGTAACCTGAACCATGTTTTCCTCTTACACTGGCATTCCTGAAGCAAGCTTGAAATTAGTTCAGCACCTGCAATATTAGTAACAGCTTTGTGTCACTAGCCCCCTGTAGAGGAATCCCAGCCCATTCTTACGATCAGACCTGGATACATGTAAAATTCTTCTCAGTTCTCTGAGAAGTAAAGGCATTTAAACTGCCCAGAAATTATCTGTGGGTTATTCCAACTGTGTTCTGCATCTCTTACTAGATCAGGACCCGAAGGAACATTTAGGGAGCTCAGCTGCCCTTTAACTTAAGTACAATTTTACAAAATTTATCATCATCCTGCAGTAACAAACATCCTCTCTTCACCATAACATTGTTTTGCTTAAGTGCTCTATCATTAATAGTTCATCATAGTTACAAGGTCCATGTCAGACTTTATATTAATTTCTGACAAGGTTCATGCAATGTGGGTGTAAAGTGCGAGGAGCACACAATGATCTTGGTCAGGCAAATGTTTCAGGCAGCACTTGGTTCTGGCAGTACTGATAATTAGCTGTGATTCTTGTTTGGAGCCTTGGAGTCTTCATTATTTAACACTTATTACTGCACTTGAGAAAATGTCTTCTGCTCATTTCAGGATGCTAATAATTCATTTCATATGTCCTAACCCTGAAATCATTCACCACCTTTGAGGATCAGTTTCTATACTCACATAACAATAAGTGGGTTCATTGTTGACCCAGCTATTGAATACTTAGCTCCAAAAGAACAACAACAGAAGAAGCTTTATTTGTCAACTTCTTTTTCATCACTCCTTCCCTATCATATCTTTTAAAAATTACTGCGAGTGTCACAGGGCTCTCCTTTGATAGACACAATTTATAAAATAGCAGCAATTAAACATTACCTGGAACATAAATGAATTCTTCAGTTTTTGTAATGTAAGCAATAATGCAGGCAGTATGCAAAAAATACATAATTCAGTCATATCTGTTGTCATTGATGTAAAGAAAAGTAAGAACTGAATGTCATTGTCAGAAAACTGAAAAGAATCACAGCAAATCATCTGCATCTAAGTTCATATATTTCATATTTACAGTAGCTGCATGCATTGAGTTCTTACAACACAGCTAACTTTCAGCTAACTTGGCAGAATATATTTTCTTCGGCATAATTGAAAAATGAAACAAAATTTGCAGTAATTTTATTTTGAAGTCAGTATCCAGCTCCCTCCAAGTCTACATCTTGGGATTAATAAATGAATAACATGTGAAAATTATAAAGTATATATTGTTGTGTCTGTTAGTATCAAAATTTAAGATTCTCAGAGGATGAAAATGTGAAACACTTTCTGATTGACTGAGATACAGCTGTGAAGCAGAAAATATCTAAACCAGTGATAATATGAAGATCCCAATACTAAAAGTGATGTCTCAAGTGACCAAATTGTTGCTGCTGTGAAATAAAATGACTGCTATGTGATGAAATCTAAGGTGTTTTTTTATTTAACTCATTGCATTAAAAACAAAAATACATTTATCTCATAATGTATTGAATTTTCTTTGTGTCAATATTTGGAGAGAAAAGAGAAATAGTAATCAAGGACTCACTCCTGCAAAGTGCTAAGCACTCTGAGTCCGACACTGAAGGCTTGTGATTTAACATCAGGAGTTGTCCCCCTGACTTTGATGATACAGAACAGGACTGTGACATTCCTTTCAATTAAATGTGTGCTTTACTCTTTGGATTATAGAAAGCAGTTCTAGGAATCAAACCCTAAATGCACAAACTGATTGGATTTATAAGTCTGTATCCCTTTGACCCATTGTCAGTAATATTGATGCATAAATTTAAATTTCTCTGTGTGATTTTGTGTCAGAACCTTTTTTTTTAATTTAATATATAGATCATTAATAAGGAAATATATGTTAAATAGTCAGTTGCCAGTTACCTAGGCTTGTGTGTAGCCTACATCAGTCCTGGGAATGGAACTCAGTGCACATCTAATTTAGTTGGTTTCATACTGCTGCTCACTGCGAGACTCTTAAGAGTATAAATTATGCCCTTGGAGTGATCAGACTGTTGCTGTGAATGCCTCAACTGTTTGGCTTGAATAGACATCCTAAAAAACACAAACACACATCAAACAATAAACAAATTATGCAAATTAATGAGCAGCAATCATGGTGGAGACTGTGTCCATTTATATTATGCTTGTCCTTGACTTTCAACATGGATTTCTAATTTGCCAATCAGACAGCTTTAAAAAGAGATCTCATTTAGAAAATTCTTGTTAATCATAGAGCATTGCCAGGTTCCCAGAGTGTCTTGAAATGCACCTGTTTCTTTTGATCAATTGTACGCCGAATTGCAGGTGCAGAGGTGTGTGTGTGTTTTGGGAGGATGCTTAGTCTTTGTGGTTAAGACTCTACGCTTGTAATTAGGGTCAGACATCCTATTTAACTAGTGGAAGATGTGATACAGAATCAAACCTTACCTACCGTATCATATGAACCAAAATTCTTCCTTTTACATGTGTTTATTCTTTGCTTCATTACTGTAGATGGAATTAGAAAATAGTATAATGGAGTTTTCACAGAAATAATTGATAAGGTATTCATACGTAGCATTTAGTCAGTCTTTTGTGCAAACAACTAATAAACCTATGAAGAATTAGTCATATAACAGTAGTACTTTTTATCAGCTCTAGTACAATGAAAGGTAATAACTGGTTTTGTATCTGCATGTATCCTCTTTAAACATAAGGAGGTTGAGATGCAAAGAAATTAGAACAAAAATGTCTAAGTCAGCTCAGCCTTTTAAAAGTGAGCATGTAAAAAAAAAAACCAAACAAGACAATGACTCGATTACAGGAGGAATCTTTGATAATATCTGCCTCAGTGATTTGCTCAGTGCTACTCTCAGCTGTGCTACATTGTCATAAAATGCAGGAGTCTACAGATTTTTCCCCTGGGAGCTGAAGCAGGATTTCAGGGTACACCAGGAAGGGCATCTTAAGCACAACAGGTCCTTGAGCACAGGGCCAAAGCTCTCATGCACGTGTCAGGAAACTTGAATTTATTTTTTTTTTTTTCAGTAAGCATTTCCAACAAAAGGAGAAGCTGTGGGACCTTAAAATGATAAAGAAGGCTTACAGCCTCTGAAACTAAATGGAGTGGTAGAGCAAAGGCAGTCTGACTGCTCCACCTGGATGAGATAATGCTGAAGGCTGAAGTACCTTTATCATGGTCTTCTCTGTATCTCCTGGGTGTCTCCAGAGGAACTCTAGAAGTCCCAGAGGAAAGTGTCGATGTGCATGATGGCGCTCAGAAGTGCTATTGCCTGAGATCAGTTCTGTGACGCTTCCCATATAAAAAATTCTGTCTTTGCCCTATCATATGGTAAAATAACAGAGAAAATGTCTCTGCTCTGAGAAGGCTTCTTATCAGGAGAAGTGATTCCACCAAGAGGCTTGCAGGGAACAGAAAACTGGCATTACTCCCTGTGGATCTGACGGTCTGTGGTGGACTGAAGAACCAAAAGGGAGAGTTTGATGCCTAAAAATGTGTGTTGTTTTTCTGCCCTGTAGGTTTGATGAGGTAGGTGTATTAACAGGTCTTATTCACAGAGAAATAAGTTGAACTAATATTTTATGAAGATGTGAAATAGCTTTCAACAACACTGAGCAGAGTACATGCACAAAGTGTGGACTCGGTACAAAGAACATATTTGTGAATCAGTATTTGTCACTACAGATAATACAATGACAAAGTACTGGTTTTCTTTACAAGTGATATCCCATTCTTTCATTTAATATTTCCTCCCTAAGGTATAGTTAGCTAATCATATGAATGCTACTTCTTGAACTCTGAGTAATAAAGTCCTTAAAGATATATTTCATTGCAAAGCATGGCTGCTACAGCATGAAAGTTTTATGAGCAGTATAGCACTGGGCACATCACCCACATGAAACATCATTAAATGAGTAAAAGAGAGTTCTCTAACAGGGTGTTAACTTGCTCCTTAAGTCAGTGAATCATCAAATGGTAGAAACTTTGCCCCCTGCAGGACTTTACTTATTTTGATGACCACTAGAAGTATGCTGGTTTATTTGAGATCTAAGGTGTCTTCCAAGGAATTATAAAAATTGAACAATATAAACACTTTCGAAATATGGGTTTAAGCAGCAGTAAGATCTTTTTCTAAAGTCTTGATTTGAACTGAATTTTAAATAGCTGTTGTTAATTGTTGGTAGCTATCATGCTGACTTATTTTCTTCAGAAATCTGAAGAAAAGATATTCGGCCTAATACATCTGTTAAGCTGTCCAAGTCGGGCCAGAAATCTCTCATCAAACAGGGTCATCAAAACCTAACTAATACATACTGTCCTCACACTTTTAAACTAAATTTAGACAAGATCTCTGTATAGAATATACCTTTTTTACTTCTTTGTTGTTCAAAAGCTATCTTCTATTAATAACTTCATATTAATAATTATTAATTATTATTTAAATTCATATTAATGATATTAATAACTGCAAAAGCTATTTTTTACTCGAAAACAGCTTACCATACTTTCATTCCTTAAATGTCTATCTTTGGTGAAAACTGAGGTCTTTCTCTAGCAGAAGCTGAAATATCAATGTAGGGCTGAAGAAGTAGAACTAATGGGGCTGGGAGTGGCATGAACTCCTGCTTTAGACCTGGAAAGTGCAATGCTGTTCTTAAATGTCATTTGTTTAAGCTTCATAGCTAGACATGGGGCTACAAGACTGTCAGCTTGTTCCTAGTTGAATCTTTTCCAGTCTGAGTCTGGATATAGCTGAACAGTGCTGCCAAAACATGTGATGTGCCATTTGCTCCACCAAGATCTGATAATGAAGAGGCATCTCTACATTTCCGTCAGATTCTCTTTTCTCCTTTGCTACACTCTGCATAACCCAGAGGAAGATTTAGCTGGAAGACATTTGTAACATCCATTGACAGAAAGTTTGGCAGCCATGCTTTACAACGAATGCCGTAACATCAGCCTGGCAATGACATCACACTTTCTGCCTTTGTCTCTCAACTGCTCTTCCACCTGCTGAAAACAGCAGGCTTGCATAATTTGTGAAGAAGAGCTTTTGCTTCTTGCATAGAAGTCGCATTTTTCAGGCTGTGCAACCAGTCCTATTGCCAAGTCATTCCCAGCTATGGTTTTTACATGATAAGCAAGGGTGAGTTGCAGCGCCTTACGCCTGCCTTCAGGTACTTTCTTTAGGGAAAAAAACCAACCCAAAACTTAATAGTATTTTTCTCTGGCATTTTGATACACTCTTCTCATACGCATCGCAGTAACGTGTTATTAGTTCCCACTGAATGAACACTCTATTGTTACTTTGTCTTTTAAAAATAGTATAAATAGATAATTTTGTTTAAAACAGGGATATTATTATTAGAAACTCTTTCATTCACCAAATTATGGTGTATAGATATTTTACCTTCTTTGTTTCATTTTAATTTTATGTAAATGCTTCTCTCCCCTGCAGTTGTATTGCACATATAGAATAAGGTGACTGAAGACAGCGGGAAATGATTTGAGAAAGAGTGAAATGGTAAAAACTTTCTTCCCCTCACCTCTCCACAGTCCTCTAAATATATTCAGCTTCATGTCATGTTAGGAAAAAACTTGAAAGACTTGAAGACAGTAAAGGGAAAGAGAGAAGGAAATGAGTAGCATCTTCTTGCATTAGAAAAAGCTCTTTATATTTTTATGCTCTCTCATGCCAGGCCTACATCAAAAAGCTATCCACACACTGAAGATGAGCATGATGTCTGCCCCAGCCCATGAGCAGTTTCTGTAGAGTAATTGCAGTGGCTAAAAATCTAGGGCAGTATGAATGTAGTAGCTGATCCCCAATAGTGTGGTACAAGCCATTGTGATATTCAAGGTTGAACATCATCCGCTTAAATTAGCAGTTTATCAGAGTCCAAAAGGATGAAAACAGCTGCGGGGATAAAGGATGATGAATCACATGACATGGAGTAAATGTAGCTGTGATTAATGGGACATCACAAAACAACAAAAAAGAGAACCAACTGTGGAAAGAGATAACTACCACCACAAAGAGCAAATGATTGTCTAAGGTGATGTAATTAACTCCAAGCCTCCCCATGGCTTGGATAGATGATCCCAATGAGGTTTGCTATTGTGCACACAACAATGACAAGGCTGCGGATTCTTAGTTTAAATACTGCACTATTAAGCTTCATTTTTACTCATTGCAGGGAACTGATAGTGTGTCAAAGTTGAAGATATTGTAATTTGTAATAGTACAATTACAATATACTGTTGTGACTCATTCAGCTAACATTCCCTGTGAGAGGACAATTGGAGGAAAAGCTTAAACATGGCGCATCATGATTTATGGGGTCTTTTAAATCCTTAAACTCAAAATTACCCACTGACAACACTTTTTGTCACCACATGAAGTCAAAGCTGCTCCCCAAAAGTGTTTTGCTATAGCAGGTGTGATGAAAGGTGCTTTTTTGTTTTTTACCCTTATTAGTTATATCCTGGATGGACAAGTTGTATTTTTCTTGTTCTTTCCAAAGAACTGTTTTTGCCCTGGGAATCTTTCATTGGATTACTTGCTCAAAGATACATTGATTCACGGTATATCATCTTCACCTATTTAGCAAGACAAAAGCTTTATTCATATAATTTGCCAGCAATTCCTTCCTTTCCTTTCTTCAGCTTTAGAAATGAAGGTTTATAAGCACCTGAAGGGAATTTGCTGACAACTTAAAATATTGGAGTATTCCTAAAAATTCAATACCCGAAAGCTGAAAAGTGGAGTCAGAATTTTAATTTTCTCCACTGGCTGTGACACTTCAATGGTTATTCTAAGCTCTCCTGAAGACAAATAAGTTAAATAAGGCACTCCCTATAATTTGCTATCCTAGTGCAAAAATGAGAAGTTCTAAATAGCTTGTGATTTTACCGTAAAATATATATTGGACTTGATTCACAGGAATCTTGCATTAGATTCTGTTGTGGTAGCAGATTAACTTCACGCTGGCAGCTGAGCCTATTCACATATGAGTACTGTAGATTGGTCACTGAACTGTAGATCAAACCTGCCAAAATTTAAAAGCTTTCTTGATCCAAACTGAGAGAGTCTAAACCACTTGATGGCTGTATACTTCCTGGATACATTGGTTTCTCACTGTATTTTCCTTCTGACTTGTTTCTCTTTTGTGTCTAATTAAGCATATATATGTGCCTATTGTGCTGCTAACAGGGTGCTAGCTGTGTCCTGCACAAAAGTCTTCTAAAAGTCTGTTGACCTTGGAAAACATAACTGATTAGTTTTATATATTTTTTGGATTTCAAAATGTTAATTTCTTCTAAATATTTTGCAGCTCTTACAAAATCTGAGATGCGCTTGGGGTAGGCTAAAAGTTGATGCATAGGCATTTCTGCATTTTTTTGAGGCACATCTTTGAAATAACACTGTGGGCTACTAGTAACATACAGCTTTTTGACCACTAAAGCAAACATTTTATTGCCTGCTGCAGCGCTTAAGGTTGTGATATTCTTAAGATATATCTGTCACTGTTCCATTTGTTTATAAAACATGTTACACAACACAGCCCAATCTGTCGTCTGACCTACAGGTATTATAGTTGTATAAACAGAAGATGAAGAGTAATCGCTGTATGGAATCGAAGCTATGAACTGTTGCAACTTTTAAAACAAGTTTAGAGAAAAGAAGGTTTCATTCTTGCCATTCATAGAATTCTTTCCTTTCTGAACTTCATGCTCCATACACTGTAGTAGTATACTATTTAAACTGTAGCATACACAAGAAAATATTTTATTGTTAGCATAAGAAAAGTTAATAACTAGTACTGGTTTTAGAGCCGCTGGCACATGATTTATTTATATCATATCATATATCACCTGTTCCAATGAAGCAGACATTTATAGACATGAGGCTTGGATTTTACTGGTATTTAGGCATATTTGTGCAAGCCAGGATCAGAAATATCCCAGTGCCTGTTTTGCAGAAGTAGAAAATTGGAAGTTCAATGCTCAATCACAGTTTTAAAGTTATTAATGTAAAACTGATGCCAGTATAAGTAATCACTGCATAATATTTAATCTAATATTATTTTCTATAATATTTCATAGAATCATAGAATAGTTAGGGTTGGAAAGGATGTTAAGACCATCAAGTTCCAACCCCTCTGCCATGGGCAGGGACACTTCACACTAAACCATGTCACCCAAGGCTTTGTCCAACCTGGCCTTGAACACCGCCAGAAATGGAGCATTTTCCACTTTTTTGGGGCAACCTATTGCAGTGCCTCACCACCCTCACAGTAAAGAGCTTCTACCGTGTATCTACCTGAACTTCCCCTGCTTAAGTGTGAAAATTCTGAAGTAAAATAGTTCTGATTTGTACTTTATTTAAATTTTTGAACAAGCTAAACTTGACAAAAATGCCAAGTTTTAAAAAGCTGTTAGGACTGTATCAGTGAAACTGCAGCCATCCACAGTGAACTTGAGCTTGGTATCCAATGTTGAAAGGGAAGTGAGTACTTACAAAGGCCATTGTTTTGTTTTGCTTATAGCTGCAGGATTCTCAGTAGGAATAAAATTCATTACCAGTAAACAGTTTACTTGCACTGTTTCTCCACTTTAGTTTTAGTCCATTCTGTGTTTTCCAAGCAATACTGGCAACCTGCTAGGAATGTTCTTAATTTTTTCCTCTGAAGGAAATACAACGTACGTTGGTCGCACAGAATGACCTCTGAACAAGCTCTCCCTTCATGACCTCAGCAATACAAAGCTGCTTGTTTGTATTTGATCAAGTTAACAACAAGGTTGATGGGGAAATCTGCAGATCCTGTCTCTGTAGACAGACCTGTTTATTATCTTGGGGTTCATGCAATAAATGGAATTGGTGTGTATGTGTATATCACTCACAGTCCTTGTAAGACCAGCATCCCGAAATTCTTTCTCAACGCTATGCAGTCAGTGCTCTATTGTCATGGCACTCCAGAAACATTTTAGGAAAGGAAGAAAATTGGTTGTGGACCACATGTGTCTGTAGATGGTATTTCAGCATCCTAGGAATTCTGCATAGGTTATCAAAGTTTTAAAAAGGCAGCCTAACCTTATGTTCATCAGCATGTGCGACAGACACATTTTTCTAAGTCGCTAGAAGTGGAGATCTCACTTGTGAAGCTTCATCCTGTTCCCTGAAGATAGCATACACTGCAGACAGACAGATTATGCAGAAGGTCATGCAGGAGGTGTGGGACAGCTGTACTAGGGATAGGATATAACAGCAGTGCATTTGTCACCTAATTTAATCCCCAATCAGTTTTTCTCTAACTTAAACTGTTTGGCTGCTTATCTAGCAATTTCCCAGAGCAGTAGAATCTAATGAAAACTTTTTCTTTTTTCTTTCTTCTTCTTTTTTTTTTTTTTAAATAACATTAAGTAGGAAAACAATAGCAGCAGAACTTTGCACATTTGTTATTTTTCTTTTTTATTAGAAGAAGTAACAAAACATAAAAAATCAGGCAGTATTTATCTTCCGATGAAAGCCACTACTCATTTGGATGTGTCTCAGCAAAAGTGTTCTTTTTTTCATCCCCAAAAAGGAATACTAGCCTTTTAATTTTATTTAGTCTAAACCCATTCAAAGTCTTCATGGTTTTAGCACTGGTATCACCTGTAGTTTCACATATGACTCATTAGCTTTTATACCACAAATATTTCTGCTTAAGAAATGTCAAAGGTTGTTTTGTTTTGCTTTCCAAATAGACAATTGGGTGCTTCTCACAAAGGCATGCAGGGCTTATATGTCACATCTAATGAATGGTGTTGTTAATCCTTAATTGCATATTTATAGTTTAGTTTATGGTTAAACGGAAGGAAAATAATTTGAAAGTACTTACAGGAAAGACAATAGCTTTCCTCAGGGATTGAAAGTTGCCAACATTAAAGTCTGCTATAGAAATGGATTGTAGGAAAAAAGAGCTACCATGCACAAGTTTTAGTCTATATAACAAGTTGTTCTTGATTTAGTTATTACTAAATAAACTATTTCCATCCTCATTGCGTGACTGGTCTTATTTGGGAGGAAAAATGATTTGTTCCTATTTAGTTTAAACCGCTTTGGAAATTCATTTCACTTGCTCTAAAATGTGAACAAGTGCAACAAAATTGTTCAGCTATCATTATTCAGATTAAATCAAGGTGTTGTATTAAATTATCTTTCAAATACAGCAATATATATTGACTACATATATTGCAGAAAAATAGTAAATAAATTGAATGAAAAAAAACCAAAACAACCCATGAAAAAAAACAACCCTTCAGCTTCCCCTTTCTTGTACTGGCTTTAGAAATCACTACGGAGCTGGAATTCCTTCATGCGTCTTTTGCAGGTTATGCCTTGTGCCTTAGAGCACTACATGCTTTAAGACTCCCATTTGAAATTGGTTTATATCTTTATTTTCAGTTTTTCACATGTTCTCCTACAATTAGATTTTCTAAGTCTCTAAACTGAATGATGGTAATACTATCATTTGAGGTGGGATAACACATCTCAGGGCTTAAGTTCAAAGCCACTGTGTTGGGTGAAAATCACTTCTCTGTATTCCTCCTTTTACAATATGTTTTCAGTGATTCTACAATGCTGTGCTACAGAGGAGAGGAGCTAACAGTGGGTGCCAAGCAAAGCAAGGAGTAATTTTACCTTTCTGAAATTGCTGGCCATTTGTGATGTATCCAAGAATTGGGTTTAGATTTTCATCCCTTGGCTGTATTCTAGACTCTTAGAATTTAGAGGCTCGATTTTAGGAAAAAAAAAAAAAGTTTTTAATACAGCAATTACTAACTTAATTCTGGTTCCCACAAATACAAATTCTAATAGAGAATGTCCTTGGTAGGCAGCATAGATGTAGTTTACCAAGATTATCTTAAGTACTTGTATTTAAAGTTGTCTAGCTAAAAGGAAGTGCAAAGCGCTTGTGCATTGCCTCCACTAGGATTTTACATCAAGCTGGCCATCCTGGCAATACACAAACATTTCTGCAGCTGTAACCCAAGCCCAGAGGACTTTTTTTTTTTATACCCATATACTTTGTCCTCACTCAAGTTTTTCAAAGAATAGTGATTGCATTGCAATAACATGCAGCGTGTTCAGCCGGTAAGTGGTGTGCTAGAACAGGGGAGTTAAGGACATATGTGTGATAAAGTCTCTGGGACAGGCTTTGCAGGTGTTATTGAACAAGTTACTCTCCACCCTCTTTTTCTGCATATTTTATTTTTTAGTTTGATATGCCTCAGATAATTCATCTTTTTGCTGGGACTTAACAGAATAGTCTTCTGTTGTACCATGCTTTCAGAGCAGCTCCTGAGTAGGAATGTAAAAAGAAGGCTATTATTACTTCTTAGAGGAGACATAGACTTTGAAGCTTAAGTTCAAAGCCTCTCTATTGAGGTGAAAAAGCACTTTCTACGTGTTGACTTCCCTTTTTCTTCTGAAAAGGCAGGTTCAGCAGCAGGATGTAGAGTGACTAAAAAGGTTAGGGCACGTATTTTGTTGACCAGCATTGCATACTAAAATGGATTTAACCTAATTCTTAATTAAGTGGTTTTATGAACAATCAGCAGAGCACTACAATTAATCATTATAAGAAGCAGCAAGCTCCTAGTTCAGCCAAATGTTTTGGTACTTGAGGTAAGCATGCCATAAATAATTTCAACAATGAGTGGTAAAAAGAAGTTACCATCTAAGTCCTAGAAAAACAAAGCAGAATAATGGCAGGGGAATAATCAGTCTGGAGCTTTAAAAGAGGTGGGGTCTTGCTCTTCATGCTGAGGTTGTTTTCATTAATTACCTTCACCAGATATTGTAGAGATAGTCAGAGCTGTGACAGCACATTCCCACCTTTACCTGATCAAACATACTATTAAATACTTATGACTCATATGTTGTATGTGTTGATTTTTTGCTTTTTATTTCTCATACCAAATTTGTTGAGATAGTCTAGCCTGAAGAAAACAGGATGTTGGTCAGATCTGCACAGATTTACAAGAAATTGCAGCTCCCTAAAAATAAAATGAAGTAAATCATTATGTGCTAAACCAGGAAACACTAAGTGGCAGTAGTTCCATTTATGAACAAGATCTCTCCTGAACAGATTGTTCCCCTTTCCTCTACCACTGTCTTCAGAGAATAAATTATATAATTATAATATTGTGTTCCTATGTTTCTTCATGTTTCCTTAAATTGACACTGATGTCTTTTCAGAACAATGTAAGGAAAAAACTGCTTTCACTGACAAATTAGACATGGGACTTATGTTAAGGGTCAGCAGCAATAAAAAGTACAGTGAAAGTTTTTAAGGTGGACACAAGTAGCTAAAGTTTGGTCACACAGCTGAAACTACGCATTCAAAATCACAGTGTCTACCTCTACCTTCTCACAGTTGCCATATGCTAGTGTCCATTCTCTATTATTCATATGTGAAAATAAATTCAGGAACACTGTTAGTTTAAAATACTGCATGCTTTTTGTTTCTATATTTACTCTTGTATGGGCTTGTTGTGCATCAAAATCAACTTTTCTTCACTGCTCATAGTTCATTTTTTTTTATCTTTGGTCATTCAGAGCAAATATAAAGTTGCTTTAGTTTATTTCAGATGTCAGGCACTCCTAGAAGCTGAAAGTCCTCTCATCTGAGGATGTCTGTAAACATCTCAGGCACTGAAAGCTTAGGAAGGCATTTTTTGTAAGAGTTGCTGTGTCAGCTCTCTGTTGCCTGTTTGACAAATCTCTTGTGTAAGGACATTCCCAAAAGGCTGGTTAAGCTAGTTTACAGCTGTTTTGTGCCACTGGAGAGTGCCTAAGGATTTCTGAGATTAGCTGAAAGTGGACTTGAACATAGAGCAATGCGATGCTCTTCTCTGTGTCCACCCCACCCCAAGTTTCTAAGTGTGTTAATGAAGATTGAATATACTTGTAAAAGCAAACCAATATTTCACTAATACATAGGTATACAAGGATAGCTCTGAATGCTTTTTTGAACACCTAAAATGGAGAAAATAAGCACTAAATCCATGACCAGAGCTTAAATTCCCAATAAGTTGTCATGTAGAACTGCATTGCTACTCATAGTCGCCTACTTTGCCCACTGACTTCAAACAAATGAATGCACAGCCTAAAAATGTGCTATTACAGTACTTAAGTAAAGTTGAAAGCTCATCAGGATGGGTTAGTTTTTTTCTCCTGCCTTAAAATGTGGGCATTAAAAGCAGTGCAAACATTGTCCTGTGCAACTGCTGCCATAGCCTAATTTTCTTTTGATCTTCCTCCCAGTATTTTTAACCCTAACTTCTTTTCTCCCTGATATTTAACCACAAACATCTTTCCTGTTAATTAAGCTGGCTGTATTCTTGTCTCATAGGCTGCGAACAAGGCAAAATGATCTTTCACAAGTGTTCCCCATACAGAGACCCCCTTTTTGTCAATTACAGCCTGATGTCAAGAGTAACTTTCTGCATTGGTGAATATTTATAATCTGGTTTACAGTCCTGGATGAGGCAACCAATGACTGACAGTTTAAACATGAGTGAAACAAAGTAACAGAAGCAAATATGTAGAGATATAATTGTGTTTTTAAAGGAAAGGCAAATTTGCAGAAGCTTTGTATCCTTCCATAGGTGGTGAGGCTATCCTGTACAACATAAGCAGCTCTTTCAAAGTCACGGTTTGTAGCCTGTCCCAGTGTCCTGTATACAGTGTCACATTTCATTAGAAAATTAGGGCTATCTTGGACAGCATATTAAAAGAAAGTGATATTCTGCGTGTTCCTTTTATGGGGCTAATTGATATCCTTGCTAGTCCTCCAACTCATCAAAATATCTTCTGAATCAGGACTCAATGTATATACATAGGACGTCAAAAATTACTGTGACACTTTATTAATGTTATAAATAATAGAAACATGGAATAATTTAACTGTCACTAGCTGCCAAAGTATAAAATTAAATCCTTAGAATCTCTGCTGGGCTTTAAGACTTGGGAGGACAAGTGTCCCCCATGGGGCAAGTATGCAAACAGAAATGTATTGACTGTGCCAGGCTGGGATATGACTCAGGTTAATGAGACTGGGTGTCAAGTTACATGTTTGTATTGCCTACATAGTGGAAGTTGTAATAGTTATAGTGTGGTTACTGCATTCACATAAGATATGTTATGCCTTCAGCCACCTTCTGCCACTGGGATATGAAGTGGTTTGGGATGGATATCTCAGTTGCACAAAGTAATGCAGCACTGGTTACTTGATTTCAGGTAACCAGTTTTCTTCACACATGGAAAGGCATTTGAATTTTCCCCTGGAAGAAATGTATTCCAGGAGATGCAGCATTTAGCAGTGTTCAGCAGTGGTGGGTGGCTTAAGACTCTGATAGGGTCTTATTCTACCTAGGTTGCAGCTAGCTGCCCTGTATAGTAGATCAGCTCAGACATCAAAGGAGGAAGAATTAAGCAATTATTTAAAACAAATGAGACAGAGACTTGCAATGGAGTAGAATGGGCAGCTGAGGCATGTCATGTTTTCAATGTCCCAGCTAAATCTTTCTGAGCTTCTGTTTGGATTTTTAGCAATCATATGAACTATCTCCCTTGTGGATCTAGTCTGAGATCTTCAGCATTTCATCTGCTCCTGTGCAGAAAAATGAGTGAGACAGGTTTGTCATGCATTGCCCAGCTCTGTTGCAGCATCAGCTTCATGGATTTCAGGGGAATTACATTAGGTTAGGATCAGAGCAGTAAGGGAGTGAGTGTGGCCTAGCAAAGGGATCACAGATAGCAACATGCAGCCTACCACTTTTGATTTGGGTAGGCACGGCATTTATGTCAGTGTGCTGCATTTGAACTACATGCAGGATCACATTAAGAGGTTTATAATTCGTTTACATGTTAGAATATAATAGAAAATCACAGGCTGCAGAAAACCAGCATGGAATCTCATATTTTCACAACTTCATTGCTGTAGAAAAGATGCCTGTTTTAAATAAAACCATGTTTATCTTAAAAGATTACCAGATGGCTAGTAATTTTTTGTACATTTAGCAATGGCCAAAATGTTCTTCTATCTGAGTGCAGCTTGGTCACTGAATCTCACCGAAATTTGTCCTCTGTTTATATCATCCACACGCTCTTGAGACATCCACAGACACATGCAGACAAGTATTCTGGCTGTTTACCTGCTCATTTCACAAACAAGTCCTTTTATTTGTTATGCCCATCAACGTGCTTATTCTTCTAAACAGTTATAATCCCTCATGCATTTTCTTCTGTGTATTTTCCTCTAAAAAATGTCCCTCTTGTGTTTTTTGAAACACTTCCACACTGTGAAGAAATTCATGATTGATGGATGTGAAGTTGCATTCAATTATTGCATTCAATAAATACTAAATTTTGACTGTTCTAAAGCGTTTGCATGGTTGCTTGCACACAACACTGAGGAGGACAATTGAGAAACAGTGGAATTCTGCAGTAAGCACTGTCACTTCAGGAGTCTCATTTTAACAAAGTCTGAAGTAGGCATCCTGTAACACTTCCTCACATATCCATTTCTTCAGTGACTTGAACATCAACCTCTGGAAAAAGAAAAGACTCAGATGTAAAGGACTAGTTAATAATCACTGTATTTCAATTAGTCTGTAAAGTCTATAAACAAACATTTAAGAGTACAATGAATGTCTAACTGAACAGTGAATTTCCTTGAACACAGAATATACCAAAAACCCAAGAGCAAACTAAAAAAGTTCAGTTTGGGTAAGAAGTCTTAGCCTCAGAGGGTTGTGAGTCAGTGAACTGAATAGGACTTTCTTGCTTTACAGCAGCTGAAATGTTGGTGAATTTTTTTTTTTTGCATTTTGTTCTTCAAAAATAGTTTCAGCACCTGTACAGAGCATAACTTGCTAAACAACATTTAATTTCATCTTTGTTAACTTAAAGGTCAACTGGCACATGACATTGATTTCTTTTTTTCAGGTACTGTAGTTAAAGAAGTTCAACAAATAAATTTATTATAGATGATTCATTGAATGCTTGCAGTAGCACACAAGAGTTTAATTTTGACTGCAATCAATAGACTTCTATATTTCCAAAACAGTGCACAGCTAAAATAGCTTTGATACGTACAGAGTGGGACTCATGGTCACTGACATTTTCAGTCAATAACATTTTTGAAAAACAACAAATGTTTTAAATCAACTACAAATTCACTGTTCTTGTTGTACGAAGGTAACTCTTTCAGAATTAAAAAACATGCAGGAAAACAAACATTCCTCTTTCACCCCTATAACAAAAAATAATCTGAGATAATGTTTATTTCTTGTGGAGAATGTAATAATCACCAGCGTAGAGCAGTAAAGTATGGTGGCCAAAGTACTTTATGGTGATAGCTTGAAAGCACTCTGATAATTTCCTTCCTGGTTTTCTTCAGCTTCATAGGATTTTTTCCCTAACAACAAAAGTTATTCAATGGTTAGTCAACTGAGTAAATTTTAGAAACTTTTCCTTGGAAAATAACATATCTATGAGTTATTGTCTACTTGAAGAAAGTTGATATACTATGGGTGTTTTAGCTTCTTTTTTGATTTTTCTACTGTAAGGTTGCAAAACAGAGCTGTCTTTTTGTAGAAATCAGTTAAAAGGGGAAAGGTGAGCAACTTCTGAATATACCATTGAAAGTATTTGGGGATTTTCTGAAGTTTAATCTAACTTCAAAGTTGGTTCTGCTTCAAGTAAAAGGTTGGCCCGGATGATCTCCAGATCTTCCTTCCAGTTTAAATTACTTTATGATTCCAAATTTTATTAGTCAGCTGAAGGTCTCAAAGACTCTACAGTAAAGGTGATATCAATGAGAGACAAGGAGTTCAATGTTTAAAAGGTAATATTTCCAGATATGCTTTTAAAGATGGAAGCTGCCTCTTTTGCTGCACTTATGCATAAAAAAGGGATATAATCTCAAATCCCCCTGGCTGTAGTATAACAGAAGAAAGGGAAATTAGTTTAAATTCAATAAAACTGCTGGAAAACTCCTGTTCTGCTTTATTAGTACAGACTGTCCTTACCATATAAGTTTTAATATACGAAATATCAACAATTTCCACTATTTACTAATCTCCTGGGGACCACTGCAGAGGGCTTTCTTCCAGATCTCGTCACTTGCTGCAAGTTTTGCAACTTCAAATATGAAATGTTTCTTGTCATAAATTGACAGCTCTTGTTCCACCCTAATCCCACGAGGCTTTTCTAAAGAAAAAGGAAATGTAGCAATCAAATTGTGTGATAGGAAGTGACAGGTGGATTTGTAGCATTTAAAAGATGTCTGCTATTATTATTAGACAATTTGATAGAGTGGAAAAATGTAATTCTTTCTTCTACAAACACTTTAGTGCCATTTCAGTAACTGAGTTGCATTTTACTTACCTTTTATTCGTTGGAAATTTTCTCCCTACTTCCAGGAAAATAGCAAACCTCTTATGTCAGAACATTTTTATAACCCTTCCTTACAGCTCTCCAATTTTTCACTCGTATGTTGCCATTCAGGCAAACATGTGGGGAAGCCCTGGTTTAGATTAGATATTAAATTGTGTGTACTTAGTTACTGTCCTTTTAAATCATAGAATCATAAAACTGTAGAATAGTTAGGGTTGGAAGATGCCTTCATCCCACCTCATTCAGTTCCATCCGTCATAATTTAATGCCTCTCCTATAATGAGGTATTTGGTCTCCTGTGTATGGATGAGTAGCTGAAAAGTGAGTTATCTTGGCACATTCTGCAGATTACTGAGTGAAGACTTTCTGATTTTAATACCCCTTCAATTTTTGGTACTCAGTGACAATAGGTGGCATAGGAACTACTGAATTTCCATGACCTGGGGAACTGACCTGCTACCATCTATGGGATAAGACACATCAAAAAAGAAGATATGGTCCGTTCAACACATGAAACACCCTTCTAAATGCTTTCTCTAAAAAGATTAGACTGAATCTATTTAAAATCTGACATAAGTTACATATGATGTGTGAGTCAATCCAAGCCATCCACAGCAGTGATGGATGCCACCTCCACTTCACTAGAGGCAATAAGGAAAACAAATAGGGAAGAAAGAACCATGTGGCTTTCTGTCTTGTGCATCTCTTACCTCAAAGATTAGAGTTATTAACAAACAGTAAAACGAATTCACCATTGTGGACATGTCTTTTCACTGTATTTGAAATCTGACGATTTTTATCGTTTACTTAATTATGGTTTATTTATGGTTAAAAGTGGCTTACAATTATTTAATTGATTTCATTAGAATTACATTGGGTTACTCCTGAATGCAGTTGCCTTAAAATATATTTGTTTTGCTCTCATTGATGAAGTACAGACAACTTAATGGTGAGCAAGGGACACAAAGGGGCTCCCAAATGGTCCTCCAGTTTCTCTGCTGTTCTTACTCTGCCTTAATCTACCCCTTTTGGAATAAAATTAACTGAATAAAAGCCATGTGAACAGTCAACTCTCAGGCTTCAATTTCACTTTAAAAAAAACAAACACAAATGCCAAAAGATCTGAAAAATAAAGGGAATAACCTTTTAGCCACTTTTAATCCAATAGAGGACTTCGGATCACTACATAACTAAAACAGTGAAGGATGACTGAAGTTTCATTTTCCAAATCAATCATTTTCCTTTATAGGTTAAAAAAGACAATATCTTGTCTCATTGATAAATGACTAAATATTGTCCAGAACTTATAACATTTCCTAATGTTCAATTTATCTTCTTGTACTGAATGTATTTAATAGACAGCAAAAGAGGAAGACCTGGGAACAGAAATATATAACATGTTATCATTTGAAGAAAGGGCACATTCTTGCAAAATGCAACATTCCACAGAAAGTAACATGATGCCATATTTCCACAATATGAAAAACAGCAACCAAATGACCATTGTGAAATAGATTTTTCCACATTTCTTCAAATGAATTCCATATTTACATAGTAAATACATGTCAATTATTAGTCTGTAGAAACTGATACCAATTCCTACACAAAACCAATGAAGAGCTGAGGTCCCAGATGCATGTGTAATGTATACCCACATTATATCTTGGTTTAGGAACTAGAGAGACAACGCACCAAGCAAAAGAAACCTCTTAAGAAAGGGAATCTTTTGTCAGCAGACCAACTCTTGCCAGCATCTGGCTTAGATGTTGTAAACTACCTCTTTTCTTTGTCTGGGAACCCTTGAGTAAGTGGCTTGAATTTTTCATTAATCTGTCTTACACAGAACAACAGTAAGAGCTAAGCCACAGGTAGCTGAGTGTGGCTCTTCATCTCTTCCTGCCAACCACAGGCAGTCTTTAGGAAAGCAGGGAATTGCATTTGCTTCTCCTCCATGCTAATTAAATTTCTTGGTTGTAAGGCAAATGTCTTGCAAAACCCAAAAAACTTATGTGAGATATTTACCAAGAGTGCAGTACATATATCCAATAAATCAGGGAACTTCTTCTGCGAAGTTTCAATACCAAAAATGCTTCAGTATTCAACAGCTGTGGCTGTAAACTCAGCAGTCATTTTATTATAACATATAGTTCCCAAAGCTATTAATGAGTGGTGCAACCACAATGAGGGTAAACTTTTAGACATGAAATGTGAGAAATGACATGACAATAGCTCCAGTGTGAAGATGATCACAGAGATATTTTGCAACAATTTTTTTTGTTTGTTTGTTTGTTTTTGTTTTATGCTAATTTTATATACATATATATTTATCATGAAAGTGGGCCTTGTTTGAAAAGAACCACAGTAAAATATGCTTATTCCTGGCTGAAGGTGTGCATATGTGTTGTAGCACTTTCAGTTCTGATCCCTGAGACCTCTAGGCATGTTGATCTGATCTCTATAGCTAATAGTAGAAAATGTGAAGCCTGTGTGACACACATATGTGCTCTGTGAATTAAATTTTTTTCAAAGCTGATTTTTCCAGAAAGAAAATGACACAAATGAATGTGTGGGAACATCTATAAAGAATAAGCAGAATAAAAGGTGGCTTTACATAAGAATTCTTACATTTTTTTTTACCTTGGGTCACAAGCTGAATATCATATATTATTCTTCTTTTCTGAAATTTCTAAGTTTCCACTGCAGCAACACAATCCAGTTATAATATATTATGTTGTGAACACTGCAGAAAATGTTGTGAAGAATGAGGTCTTAAGATTAAAGATTTTAATGAAGGTTCTTATTTGTAGGGTATGGACATAATAAGGCTGTTTTAAACTCTGTAACTCCCTGTCAGCTGGGAGACAAGACTATGTGTGAGAAACAACATTTAAATGGGTAAAACTGAATTTCCCCTTCGTTTCTGTCCCTCTGCTGATAACTCAGCTGGGCCACAATGCAGTTGCTACTGCATTACCCACTTAAATAGAAGAGGAGAATTCCCCTTACTCAGGTAATTAGTGCAGCAAGTAAAGGAAGACTGCAGAGCAGAAATCAGACTGGATGATCACAGTATTACCCCTAATCCTCCTGAGCCTGAATTTAGGTTTATTTCAAGATGGTAAAATACTGCTATAGCTCTTCAGGGGCAGAGCATAGCCAAAGCATTCAAACATGCAAAATGAAACTGTTCTGCATTTTTGCATCTAAAGAATGCCCTGGGTTCAGCAGTAGCAGTCATTTTTCTCCTTAGTAGCTGGTGCAGTGCTGTGTTTTTGACTTTCAGCCTCGGAACAGCGCTGATAACACCGATGTTTTCAGTTGTTGCTCAGTAATATTCACTCTGACCAAGGAATTTCTGAGCCTCATGCTCTGCCAGGGAAGAGGGGAAGTCAGAAGGAAGCAGAGACAGGGCACCTGACCCAAACTAACCAAAGGGGTATTCCATACCACAGCACGTCATGTCCTGTATATAAACTAGAGGCAGGTACCTGGAAGAGAGAGATCACTGCTTGGTCAGGCTGGGTGGTGTTCAGCACCGGGTGTTGAGCAGTTGTATTCTCTTCCCTTGTTATTTCCCTTATTGTTATTGTTATTAGTGGTAGCAGTAGTGGTTTGTGTTACACCTCAGTTACTGGACGGCTCAAACCGTGGGAGTTACATTCTTTCCATTCTCCTCCCCATACTTCCGGGAGTGAAGGGAGGAGGGGAGGGGCGGGGAGAGTAATTGAGCCGCAGCATGGTTCTGAGTTGCCGGCTGGGCTGAAACCACGAGAGAAAGCCTTCTAAGGTCTAGAAAGTGATACAAAATTAACTGTAATTTCGTACTAGTCCACAGAGTCAGAAAAAGCAGAATGATTGAGACCTATGCAAGTAACATTATAATGTCAGCTAATATTTCCATGCAAAATTGCTATTTTCAGGGCTAAACCACCAGCTACCCAAGAAACATGAAATTGTTCTTGCACAAGAATATTCTTCAACTCAGAATAAAGCACAACAAGCTACTTAATTATATTCAGTTCAGGCACACTCAAAAGATTTTACTCATAGGATAAATATTGAAATGTAGTTACCCTGATACCCCACAACTATAATTATATCTAAAGAAGCAAATAATAAAATAAAACAGAGGAACAGATGGATAGTTCTGTATGAAAGCAATTTCAGATACTGTAATGCGACAGTGAAGATGAGCTCGCCGCTAAACAGGTTTTGCGAAATACTTGGCAAAACCTGTTGGGCACCCAGAGAATATGTTTGAAGTAACAATCAGGAGTTGTAATTTTTGTCTAGAAGGCACAGCACTGTGACACAAAGTACACAGAATGCTTGATTAGGGTAAATCTTTACTAAGTCATTAAGTAGTTCAAAACCAAGAAACTAAGGGACTAATATGAAATTCATGATCCGTTGTCCTATTGCTTTTTTACAGCCAAATGCGTCTGTGGCAGATTTTAACTCACATGACAACAAAAAATATACTGAAATCAATTGGTTAAAAGCTCCTGAACTTCATAGGAGACATTTCTTTGGTGTTAGTGGCAGCTGTATAGATGAGTGGAGACATAGGCATAAGGAGACAGAGAAAGCTATCAAATGGTAAATATTAGACAAAATATATCCAACTGCCTATGAAAAACATATTCTCATGTAATGACATGTAATTTTTTGAATTGTAACATTGTTCACAAACTCTATCTCAAAATGGCATCCCTTTTATTCTGTTTTGGTTTTGTACCATCTGGCACAGTGATCTCTGAGCATGAACTGTGGGGTACCCTAGCATGCCTAGCTATGAAATCTGAACATTGTAAAGGGAGTTGCCTGTTGGTAGGTATTTCTAAGTGCTCCAGAGGAGGATGCGTCTTAAATTCACTTCTCTTCAAGGCAACTGCCCACATTATTATTAACTCAATGAGACTTTTCTTAACATATGTTATTCAGTTTTCAGATTGCATGCAAGGGGTATACTTAGGCTGTTTTCCGTAGCCAGCTTACTGTTTATATTATGTGATATTCCTTTAAATCACTTGTTACATAATTAAAAGAAAATAAGACTTTGCAAATGATGACAGTAACAAAATGGCTAAATCTACCTTTGTTTAGGGTGAGCTAATCCTTGGTTTAGGAATGTGGTCTGAATTCAAAGTAGAATAAAAGCTCTTCCAGTTCTTTCCAGCTCTTCCTATAAAGCACCGTATACTGCACCCAAAGTAAGACAGGTACCTCCATATGACCATTCCCTGGACTTCAACAGAGTAAGAAGTTTTCCCATGTCAGGCAATTCAAAGTGCTCCAAAGGAGCACATACCTAAAACCTCACCAACTTTTCAAGGTAGCCAGCTGCCTTAGAAAACCTCAAATGAATAAGCAAACTTCACTTGTGATGGCAGTACCCACAGTTTCCATGATGTAGAGAAGAATGTAGTGGTTAAAGCATTTGCAGAAGAATCAGGAAACTTGAATCCTGTTTCTGTTTCCCTTAATATACATACCACTGCCTGCAAGTGCTCTTACAGACAACCATTATTTGAACCTGACAAAACCAAATGAGTTAATCCATGCTAGAAAAAAGCAAACAAAAAAATGGGACAAAACCAAGTAAGCAGCTATTTAAAGGCATGCTTAAGGACACTACTTTTTTCAGTAATTGCTCTTGATATAGACATGCTGCAATCTGCAGTGTTATGTAGAGAGACCTGAGATAGCTGTAAACATGGTGTTCTACCACCAACAGTCTAGTCACAATAGCACAGAGCTCTTAGCCGCCTAAGTTGTCAAGACTTTTGCTACTAGAAAATAATTTTGCTGGAATGTGAAACTGTTCTTTTTCATAAGAGTGCTTCTTCTCTCTAAAAGCCTGACAAGAAAATGTAATTTTTTCCCCTGATTTAGCCCTGGTAAAAGAAAATCTATAATCAAGGGAAATGTAGTTCATGGCACTTCCTAGCATGGGGGTTGAGACAGGGAGGTGTCAGTTCTGATCCTGGCTATTCATATGTAAAATATGAGAGGGCAAAATACTGTAGTCTTGGCCAGAAATAAGCAGGTGGGAACAGCAGGTAGGAAATACTCATGTTGGTGTTGCTGCTTAAACCCTTATATGACAGTCTCCAAAAAGTTAAAGCTAATTAAGCTAAGGAGTGACATTTTTGGACCTTTTCAGGGTGGAGCACAGCAGTTTCAAACTCACAGATTCAAGCTCAGCTGCAGGGAACTGGAGCCTTTTCACTTTTAAGAGAAAGCCTTCACACAGGGGTCTGCTGTGTTTGAACTTTTCTGAGTGTCCTAATGTCAACAATCCCTCAGCTAGACACGAGACTTCATGCAGAGAGAAATGTCTCTGGGCTGGGGAAGGAAGGCAGAGACATGCCTACCACAGCACAGAGCAAGTCTGCTGACACTACACAGGCATGAGGCACTCCACCTCTGATTACACTGCAGCATTCCTGCTGCTTTAATAAGACTTTTCCTCTTAGAAGAAATAACTAACAGTGTCACACTGTGGGGTGATTTTCTCACAGCTCTCAACAGTTGACACTTGTAAATGACTTTCACCAGTCACCTAAACTAAACTCAATGACAGCCTAATGCTCACAACTTCATAGGCCCCCTCTGTGCATGTACAGCTTCGTCTGCATCGTCTGGGGCAAGTCGTTTGACTCATTTGAACATAGAAGTGCCAACATTGAATTAGTTCCCACAAGTACACATATATATTGATGCCACTCTTTGAATGCTGGGCTTTGGCCACCCTCACTGCTTCGGTGCTGCCCTCATTCCTGAATAGCACACATGATGGAACTGCAAATCAGTGATGATTTATTTGAATAAGATCAGGGTTAGAAGAATTATATATGCACTTAAAGCACAACTGGCCTGGAAAAACTCATGAAAGCATATAGGTGTTACTATGTTATAGTCACAGAAACTGAACAAAATTGAAATTCAGACTTGTCTGCCTGTTCCCATCTTATGATAATTTTGACACTATTCTAAAGTCATTCCAAATTCGTCTTTTCAGGATAGCATTTTTAATTACCCTCTTCAGTTTTCCTCTAGCTTGTGTCCTGTCTGCAGGTCTCTTTACTTCTTTTGCCTTCCATTTTCCTTTCTCATCCCTTCACTTCTCTTGTTCTACTGTACTTTCAAAAGCCTTTTATCTTATGTCTACAAAAATCTGTCTCCTAAGGCACTAAATCAGCACTTGTGGAAGGTGATCCTCCCCTGACTGACTGCTGCTTCTATAAGTGCCAATTTGGCTCAGTCGGAGGCTGGTGGCCAGATGGCAGAAGCAGGACACTTTTGAAAACTGTGATTCTTCACAGTCCCTGTGGAAAGGGTGGGCTTACAAGAGCTAGAATAGGTGGTTCTGTTTATGTTCTTGTATTAAAAGTTAATGTTGGCCAGATTTGTTTTATTTGTACTGTTATCAGTGCGGTTTGCCCAAGTCCTGAGTATGTTGATTTATAATATGCTTATCAGAGCTAAAAGTAATGTTTTCAGTAGAAACTGACACCATGTGAAATTTCCTTGGCTTTATTTTGTCAGAAATTCTGATGTCAGACTGTAGCTAAATAGTGCGAAGCTCTGAGCAATCTGGAGAGAAACTCAGGCTCACATGTGCTTTGATGTTAGCGAAAGATAAGAGTTTCAGTGGTGTTTGCCTGAGGGATGGAAGGCAATACCACAAGGTGCGGCAGTGAACCTGGACTTGGTCAGACCCAGGACACCAAAATGGAACCTGGAGGTGGAGGCTGCAGGGAAGGTAGGTAAATCCCAGTGGACAAATCTGCTCCATGATCAGGGATCTGTAAAGGAAACACAAGCAGGATTGGAAATCCTGAATCTTCAGGCCACGTGGGCCCTGAGCATACCTTGCAGCATGAAAGCATAGTCTAGTATTATTGCTATTGGAAAGGTTTTTGTGAATTATGCCTATGCAGAAAAGCTGCTCTACTCTTGAAATTATTAAGTCATGTAAAACAGGCACTGGAGTTCTGCAGGTCCATTAGTTTATTCACAGAGGTATTCAAATGTTGCAAAAAAATATTCACTATTTAAGCGTGGATACTTGGGCCTCTTCTTTCCAGAGAAGAAAAATACATGCTCTAAGAAGTTGTTAGTGGCGTTGCCATAAGAAGGAAATTTCTGATCTCAGGTCTACAAATATAAAAACTTACATAAGGCTTGTATAGTGTTACAGTGATACTATCTCCTTTTTATTTCTTGTGTGGAAAAAACAAGAAGGCCTTGCAGAACAGAAGTGAATGGATTATCTTATACTACAATAATGAATTACTCTGCCATTATCTAGATTTTACATAGTTTTTATTGTTAGAGATTTCAACAGAGGTGAGATTAAATATTCAAACCAGCATACTGTACTCTGGGCATATTTCAGCCAAGAGCTCGTGTATGTGGATACTTAGAATTACTCTTTATTCTATTTCCTGCCCACAGAGTTTCCCTGATCCGTTGCTCAATATGCCTTTGCTGTCTTTTGTTCACAGTCCTTTTGCTATCACAAAAAACTCCTAGGGAACACAACCTCTATTGCCCCAAGGCCTCTTTTGAATACCAAGTGCATTTTGGCTCCAAGTTTCAGATAATTAGGTAAGATCCTTCTTGCCTTTCTGTGATCCTGTAGACTGATTTCAGCACCAAAGAACATGAAATTCTTACTGGATGTAACTCTGAGATACTCTGTGGTTAAAAAAAACATGGCTTAGGTCAGTGAAGACAAGATCTAAAGTGGTTTGCCCAACCCTTCTGAAGTTTAAATTGCTCTGACACTAAAAAGAAACAGTTAAAAGATAAGAAATCAAGTACATTTTGACCTTACTTTGAAATTTCAATGTGTTATTACCTCTGACTAGACATCAGTTGAAAAACTAAATGCATTTTATTATTTAATAAATCCCATTTTCCTATGACTTTAACCTGGATAAAAATTACCTAAGTTCTTTGAACAGCAGGCATTTCTGTAACACTGTGTTTACTTCTCTGTCCTGGGTCCCCTCATATTCATTCAACATAACTGCTACCCTTGCCTTCTTCTCCTTCCTAATATGATAACACTTTTGTACCACTAGCTGAAAACCAAAATTTCCTGGTTCAATCTCTTTGAAGACCTCCACAGTAGACTCAACTGCAAGTCAAGCAGCTGACATCCAGTAACCAAGGTCAGACCTTTTAAAGCCACCTGAATTTTTATTAGTGGATGCATAATGTTAAGCAAAAGTCATTGTAGAAATAACCTTCAAAATCTGTTTCTGTTCTCATCTGAGGCTTTTTAAAATGCATTTCCCCATTGTTCCTTGAAGTCAGCTCTCAGTCAAGAAAGTTTCAGTATTTCATGGAAAGTATAAAGTTTAAGGCAGTTTTCCTATAACGAATATAAGATGGTCCAATGACAAGTCAATATTTAGAGCTTTTACATCTCCATCTCTCTAGACAGTTCTAGTGTTCTTATCACTTTCATATCAAACTGCTTTATAGTAAGTCCTTGATCATCTTCTAGCTTAATCAAAACAAATCTAGCTTTGATCCTCTTCCCCATATGTGAGTGAAAATGAAGAGGTCTGTGCAAAAAGGATTTAAATATTTCATCAGTGGCAAAAACTATTGTCAGTATCCTTTCCACACATGGGCAGCATCTGATTTTTTTAGTGATTTTTTTCCATCAAAAATATAATTCCCATTTTGTACATTTTAAGCTTTTCAAAATGACTTCCAGCTGAGGCAAACTTACAACAGCTTTCCTGGCTTGGAAGTTAATTTGTTAGTGTTAGCCTATGCACATAAAAAGGTCTCTATACAGTAATTCCAGAAGCTGCATTGAGAAAGTGAACACTTTATATACAATGAGTCACATCCTAGGCTGCTAAAGTCAATAGGAATTCTGTCTATTAAATTTGTATGAAAGGAGTCAGTATTTCACTCCCCACAAACATCTAATATTTAAAAAAAATAATTTAAATATATGAAAACCATACAAAAAATAACCCTTATATTGACACAGAAGTAGCTACAAAAAGAATAGAAAGTTTATCACATAGGACAAAGAACTAAATCTGTTATCAGAAAATGCTATCAGGAAATGAAAACAGCAAACACCTTGGTTTGCATTACACTGAACCTTTTTTTGTAAGTTTGTGTACCTTCCAGCAGAATGCAAACTACTGACATAAATTAATTTGCAGGAAGTATTGCCTCCAAATAATGTTATTTAAAAGAACCCAAAATGACTGCAGTTTCCAAAACTAACTGTGGGTAGGATTTAGATACCTGCATCGAAAATCCAAAAGTCCTCCTGCACTGTGGCTACAGTTGGGAGGCAAGCATTGTTTGGTCTGAGATTTCCTCAGTTACCAGCATGCACATGAGCATCTGTGTCCAAACATCCTGGAGCCTCAGTTATGCTGGGGCTCTGGTGTTGTGCTCCACCAGGCATGGACACCCACGGGAAACCAAGCTGCCACCCACACTAACTGTGGTAGGAAGGACAGCAGTGAATATCCCGCAGTTTCAAAACAAACAACCCTCCCAAAAATGAGTGTATAATTGCTTTTTGCAGGGCAGAATATATAATGAATTTCTATTTTGTGAGTAGATTTTCAAGTTCAAGTTGCTCTAGGTCTTTCCCCTTCGCTCTGAGCTCCTAGATAAGCTCTTGCATCTCTAGGTTCTCCAGTACTGAATTAGAGATGAACTGCATCCTCTAGGGGAATCCACAGACACTCTCTGTTCTCTGTTTAACCTCCTACTTTCAGTATGCTGCTAGGAATTAACATCTTTCAACTCTTCACCTCTTTTGAATTTGTTTAAAAGCTGTTAACATGTAATCTGTTGGAAAACACACATACAAGTGTGCACACACATGCACAGAAAGGGATCACGATTTCCTAAGTGGTTTCCACTTAGGTGAGTCAGGTTGTAGATATGCATTAAATAATAAATATGTTTATTTTCCAGGAGAACTTATATAGAATCTTTTTATGTAAAGTAATGTGACTTGGTGTTGTAATGCTGGAAGTTTCTCACACTGCAAGGGATGGATAAGGTTATACCTCCACTTCTATTTTTACCGTTTAACTTCTTAGACTGCTGCAAAGTCAACAACCTTGTCAGCTTCTGTTAAATGCAACTACTTGCTAAAACCTGTTTTTTCAGTGGAGCCTGGCATCTTTAAATGTTCAAGAAAAAGGGCACATCAGTCTTAACCCCCCCTACTTTGATGTTTATTGACAGATGTTTATTAAAATGTCTTTTTTGTCTTCCCAAACAAAAGTCATAGACACAATTTGTAATCTCCAGTGCTTTAAACCAGCATAGTAGCTCCTCCTCTTTCTTTCATCCAAATGTCATATTACGATTAATTCAGTATTGAGGTTTGTACCCCTGTGAGATGAGTTAATGGTAGTACAGACAGACCGAGTTAGGCTGAATCAGTTTGCAGATCATTTTTATAAATATTAAAAAGAATGCCCTCTGGACTAACAAAGCAGTGGCACATCCAGTGCTTGTCATTTGCGCTGCCTACCAGTGAAATGTTTTGGTTGCGTAGGCACAGCCAGGCACAAATTAATCAGGTTTGACTTAGCTACATCCTAGCTAAATCCTTATCTTCTGCAACATTGATTTCAAAGCCTACAGTAGCTATTTCATATCTTAGCATTATTTAAGGCCCTTTGGGGGAGTACCCTATTTCATAAACATATTATGCTTTTTTGAAAGGAAAAGTAAAACATGCTGCAGGGGGAATCTTTGTAATTCGTTTTGCTTACAGATATGCTGAGTTACTTGTGCTTCATAAGCCAAAAAAAAAAAAAAGAAAAGAAATAAAAAAAAATAATAAAAATAATCCCAGTGTGCACAATTATTTCATGGCAAGCAACTGTTATTTTTATTCAAGTAGATAGCCCAGATCTAGATCTGATCCTTCAAAACTGCGGGCCATTTTCCCCAAATCTATTTACCATATAGCAGACACCTGGACTGACTCTCACCCTCTGCTTAAATTCCACCTGTGATACTCTGGACAAAAGGAAGAGCTGATGTTGGAAAGTTACTGCTTTCATTAAAAATGGACAAGAAATTCTTCGAGCACCCATGACTGTAATGAACCACAGTGCTGCTTGGTTTTATGCATCAGGCTGACCTGGTTGTTTTAAAACAGCAGCAGTTCTAATTCAACCACATCTACAGTTCCTGTGTTTATTAAACCATCTTCAGTGTATATTCTCCAGTGTGCAATAGGAAGCAGGGTTATACTGAAGGATTTCCTTCAGTTTAGGTATCTTGTAAAATGTTCTTTGCCTCCGCAAATTCCTATTGTTATGAAACTTGGAAAAACTAGGGGTTTTTAATGCATCTACCCTGTCTCAGATTTGACTGAAGCAGGTAATTTGACTGAAATAGGCACACTGGTTCAAAAGGCAGGGGGAGGGGATGACTCTGACAGATGCAGACAACATAATAACATAAGCCCTGTTCCCTTAGGAAGAAAAGTCTAATAAAGAAATCCTGTTCTTTCCCAAACCAAGGAGAGAGCTGTCAGTTCTATTGAGGTCAGAAACCACAAGCCCTGGATGAACTGCCAGATAAGCACAGTTGCAAGAGGGAAGGACCCAAGCACTAGATATCATCCTTGACCAGGAAAATAGTTTCAAAACTCAAGGAGAAGAAAGATGGAGGGATTCAGGGACAAGAAAAGAACTCAAAAGGTCTGAGATTAGGGAAGATATTAGGTGGGAATTCGGGTAGGCTGAAGTCATATTAAAAATACAATTTGCTGTGGACAGGGTAAAAATACTATATCTGAGAGAGCAGAATAAACTGGAAATCACAGTGACATTTGGAAGTAATTGTATTGAATTGATATGGGGCAGAATTCTTGTTACAGCACTCTGTGACAGAAAAAGTAGAAAACAACAGCACAGCTAGATGGAGTAGGCAGATGGATGAGTACATCGCTGAAACACTGTGTTAGGGAATGCTCCCTGTTTAAAACTGAAAATTAGTTTTGACATGTGGGGCTAGAGTACCTGTTGCATGGATTTTTGAATAATATAGGGAAAGGGTAATGGCTTTTTTTTTTTTTTTGTGGCCTTTGCGTATTACCTTGTAATATCTCTTTGTTTTGTTTCTTATTTATGGATTTTTACTCCTTGCCTTTTCTAGTCTTTCCCACTGTTGTTTCTCTTGGATTTGCTAGTTTTTCAATACCTACTGCCGTCTGCTGCCCAGCCTCCCTGTTAATTTTATGCAAAACAGATGGAAATGATATTGAAAATGGAAAAAAACCATTTCCATTTGATTTTTACTTTTCTTTCTTTTTTTTCCTTGCATTTTGATTATCATTTCATCGATTACCATTTTCTGCCTTGCCTGCATCCCCTGATGTGAATGTGATCAGTGCTGTTCATGTGATTAATATCTCTATTAAATGAGACAGCACTGGGAATTTGACTGGGTTTCAAAAATGTTATTACCATATGACTCATAAGAGATGCTACATTGATCAACAAGCAGTAGAAGTAATATCTTCTCAAGATGTGTTACTGCTGATATAAGTAGAAACAGGCAAAGGCTCAACAAAAGGATTCCAATTAAAAGAAAAAAAAAAAGGAGAACGAACCCAACAACACACTGAAACTCCTTTCTCGCATATTCCTTAATAAATCCTTAGCATTGCTATTTTGTCTTCGCTAGGAAACGTGCACAAAATGAGTTCTACTTTTTAAGTCAAGGTTATGCTAGGCATCTGGGTCTCAGTTTGATCTCATAATTCTCCCTCTCTTGGTTTACTGATCACTTGAATAAGAAATCTGGGTATTCTTACAGCACTCTCCAGGGTGGCTGGTGTTTGCGTTGTTCATTGAACCTAAACAGCAAACACCCACCAAAACCTTGAACAAAAGTCTCATTGCAAATGCTTACACTAAAGAAAACTCCTACTTTAATAAATGAAGAACTTGTTTGGGAGAAGAGAGCAAGTTTTAAAATGCCTGACATTAGGACAGGGACAAATCAATCCAGAGTGCTGGGCAATCACAGTTCAGGGGAACCTGGGGAAGAAATGTGATTTTTTTTTTCTGTCTGGCTTGTTCTCTGGAAAGAAGAAGAATGCATTGCCCATTATTGCAAACTGATAATCTCTTCTTCTGAACAGAGGCATTTGGTTGGCTGATGAAGGTTGAGTTTTATGACACCCAGCAAATTCAAAACATCATAACTCATTATCCATGCTCCCTTGAGAAATCACTCATTCCATCTCTGCAGGAAAATAGAAAGATGGTATCTAACTTTTAAAAAAGACTTTTCTTAATTTTTTTTATAAAGAAGGTATTAAAAATATGATAAATATAAAGGCAAAGGCCTTAAAATGTTAACTGCAGAATAATTTCCTCCTGCTTAATTTTTGTAGATCAGACTCTATTGATGAGGAAATAGGAGAAGAAAGGCAGCAGGCAGCCAGCAGCAGAGACTCAGTAATCTCACTTGTCACTGTCAGTGCCTGCTGTGTAGGGAAAATGCCAGTCTGCCAAGCGACAGCAAAAGCCTCAAGAGGGCAAAGTATTCCTAACGGCTGTGAAAATTTAGAAGTAAACAAAAATCTGAAAGGGCAAAAGCCCTTCATTGTGCTTTTACACGCAGAAGGACTTTTCTCAAATGTCTTTGAATCTTTTAGTTTCGAAATAATTTTCAAAGCATTTAATGAAATAAATGCTGCTGTGAACTAGAGGATGTACAATATACCTGGGTTTCTCTTGGATGTCGAAAAGAAGCAAGTGCTCACAAGGCTTTGATCCTACTCATAGCAATATCAGTGGCTCATGCACATTGTGTGTGGAAGCCTTAGAGTAATTGCAACCATTCTTAAAGAAATTGCTGGTGGAGTTGAGTACTTCATGTGGTGTAATTAACAGAGCTGAAGTGTCCCAATTAGCAAACTTCAAAAAATTTGGGGTTTGGGTTTTGTTCAAAGAAGATCCAATACTGATGCTTACAACACTGGAAGCATGTTAAATCTTGGCCAATATCCTCAGTGTCTCAGTAATTCACATCATAACATGTGCTGCTGTAAGAGGCCTCCCCAGCAGGCACATACTGCACATCCTGTCTCTCACATCATTCTCATCCTGGTCTTCCATTATTGGAAACATGATCAAACCAGAGAAGAATTGCTTGTTATTTTCAGTCCTTTTTCATTTTTCAGTTGCTAAGTAGGGCAAAAGATAAGGTTTTCCAGCATATATCAAAAAAACCTCTGGATGTTGTCTTTCATTCTAAGAGTTTCTCCCCTCTCTCTCCAGAGCCTGTAGATAAACTACCGGGGGCTTCCTGATCACACAGGGCTGTTCTCCCCTCTTTTCTTCAATGCTATGATTTTAAGAAAATATGAAAGTAAATGAAAGCAAATAGCAGCATTGCTTGCTACATACTAGGGGCATAGGAGATAGTTGTATTTTTGCTATGATGTTAATTATATAGCTGATTGTGCAGTGGGAGGCCTTCAGAAAAAAAGAAAAACAAAACAAAACAAAAAAGCATGACAAGGAATGAGATGCATACCAGATAAAAAGTTCTGGCAGAACACCTTGTTGCTACTGTTGAACGAATCAACCTAACTTCACTGCTATAATCCACAATTTACTCCAGCATGGGAACAGAATCCATGCTTCATCTCTGAAAACAAATGAGAAAGCAGTGGGCAGAAAAATGTCTCTGAAGCACTGATGTACTTCATCACTAACTAAGTTAAGAAACTAAGTTGAGGCAGGCTTTTCTTATTTGGGTGCACTGAGATTTGAGTCATTTCCTCATTTTCCAACACTATGGCTCATATTTATCAGTTGTCACAAGCACTGGCACTCTTTCTTTTTAATTCCAATATATGCTTTTACTCATCATGTCTTGTAGTTAGTTTCCTTGAAAGGGTGTCTAACTGCCTTCTTCCTTAGCCCAGCAAGCACTGCAACTGTCTAGCATGTTCAGGAAACAGTAAATCCACCTTTTTGTCATTTTTACTCTCAAGGGCTACCAATTAGATCTTGTAACCTTCAGAATTTTGTAAAATGGATGTAATATGCTTCCAAGACACCTTCCTTTCAGCTCATTTTTATCATCAATTTCATTCTTACCTCTACTGGCTGTAAGGGATATTATTCAGCTCCTCTGATGGACCAGGAAGGCCTAATTCTAACTTCAGTGCACGTCTGAAACTCAAAGTAGCTGTGTTCATCAGCGCAATGGCAGATTCAGAAACTCCCTAGGTGTAAATTTAATACAGCATTATAAGCCTTGCAAAGTTTCAGTTTAATAACATGATTTGATAAGACAGAAGAAATGGCTGGAATCATGAGGAAAGAGAGGAAGGCAATGTAGGACTCTGAAGAGGAACCTGAATGAGGTGGAGGTCTCGTGTCTGAGAGTGGGATGCTGCTACAGTCCTTATTTTTGGCATTCAGCATGGTCTGTGAGGGGTGATAACAGTCAGCATTTAGATTACAGAAAACAGAACTGGCTGTAAACTGAAAGAGCATTTTCACTAAAATATTGATAAATATGTTTTCTGACTGTGCTAAAAGCTTGTTTCAATAAAACTTTTCCAACTAGTTCTAATAGAAGGCAATAAAGCCGAGTGTATTGAACTAGAACAATGGAAACGTTTTTATGATACATGTTATCTTAGAATGAAGGGAAAGTACTGGAGTGAACTTGAAGACTGACAATGACTGCAGAACTAATAATGTCACTAAGAAATATTGAGATAGATTGGAGTTGATTAACACAGCCAGACAGGACAGGGCAAAATGGCTGAAATACGTGCCATAGCAGAGACAGATACAGAACGTACAAGGCAAGTCTTTGTTTTCTAGTCAAGAACATAACTTTTAACCTCATTATTTTCTCAAGGCTATTTCTTCCATCTTATCAAGTTTATTGAAGTGACAGCTGCCCATCAGATGTAACAAATTCCTCCACTAAAGGCAATATTGAGGAAACAATTTTAAGCAGTGATTTTCCTTGATGTTAAGACTACAAGATTTATCTTTTCTTACATATCTGAGAAGAAACCCACCACTTTGTCATGTTTCCAGCAGCCAGAACAATCTTCAAATTTCTAAACAGGTTTGTTGGAGACTGACAGAATGAATTTAAAAATAGAGCGACTAGAAAGTGTGAAGTACGCACCATGTGTAGCCCACTCCTCTTCTGAGGAATGATTACATGCCAATTAGCTAAATTCTTTCATGTGCATGGGATATTTCAAGTGCGATCATCGGACAATTATTTTGAAAAGAACGAGCAAAGAATAATATGTAGATTTATTTGTTCTGAAGCAATATGAAGGGTAAATGAATGCTGAGTTACCTTGTATTTCTAAGCAATTAAATATAATATTCAGAATAGCCTGATTACCGATTATGAGTGAAAATTAATTAATTTAAATATAGGATGAATTACTGAGAAAATATTCTTCAAAAATTAATTTCAGCTGATATTTTGTTAGTTTTAGCTGTCAAACATGCTAATTAATTTTCAAAATTGGCATTTAAATAGCTCAATTGCTTTTAGGACATTTCTATTCTAGCTACTTTATTCAAAAAGATAACAAAAAAGTAAACACTGAGAATGTTTCACATTGCTTCTCTTCTACAGTTATTGATGTAGAAACTAAGATTAATATTCTATAAATAATGCAACACATCTAATATAATATTTGCATTCTTTAAAAACATTCATGTATAATGTTGTCAGAAACCTATTTATTTATTTGTTAAGCTTGACATCTGATCTTGATTGCATATGAAAGATGAGGAAATAAGTCAGAGTTTTTAAGAATTCTGTTTTGAAGAAAAGAAAATGAATGTTCAGTGCTGGAAAATGACTGATTGGCACTTACAAGATCAATAACAGTCACAAGAAATGTTGATCATGAAACAATTTTCTCCCTCAATGAAAATGTCAGTGAACACCATACTTTGATTCATTCTGTACAACCATATAAAAAATCTGCATGCACTTTTAGATTGTAAAAGCAGGAAAAAATCAATTTTGCAATTTTTTTAACTATCTGTAGGTAGAAGCAGTTACAACCACTTTAATGAAAATTGCAATGACTTCCATCTTCACACACTTTTTTTCTTATGCCATTTATAGATTGGATTGTTGACCGCCTCTCTGATGCTTATCCACCACACATTTTGAAATATTGTGGTTGTAATCCAAGTAACAGGAGAATCTGCAGAAAACACTTGGTTTAGGATTTTGAAGCCATAGAATGTCACATGCCACTATTAACAGAAAACAAGCATATTTTAGGCAATACCTTCACAAAAGTTGCATTTCTGATTTTGAAAGGCCAGAGACTGAAAAATAATCTGAAAGGCCTAGGTTTTAATCTCTGAGCACTTCTGAAAGGCTTTCGTGAGATCAAATGCCCTTCAATCCTTGCTTGTGCAGTAGCAATAGCTTGTGGGTTCTCTACCTGTGATGTGAAAGGAGAGCTTCAAGAACATTACTTCAAGCATAAGCAAGCTTGCTTTTTCCTTACAATCTGACTTTGCTCTTTTGGAGATGTTTCTAATAGTTCAACTTTCATAACATTACAGATCATTTTGCAGCAATGGCTGTATATGTTTTTGAAAACTGTCTGCAGTATTTCTGAAAACAGCAAACACTTTCTCCAGGTCACTGCTTTTATTACGGTTTATTTTTCTTTGCAGCCGTAGGACAGCCTAGTTCCACATCTATTTTCTATAAGCAACTTTCAAACTGGTTTTGCCAAGCAAAAGGCTATGGCTTTGGCATCCTTTTACGCTCAAGCAGCTGAAGAGGTGTTTTTTGTTGTTGTTTTCATGTTTAACCTTTTTTTTCCCATTTCCCCACTTACATGTTTGCATCGAAGCATATTTACATGTTTACACCTGAGCATATTTATTTGTAATTCATTAGATCACTTGATCACTTGTTTGCAAACCAGTTCGATCCATTGCCTGAGGTTCCATGGACGAAATTATTGGGTTTTTAAAACTAAAATTTCTCTCAAAAATTCAGTCCTTACTGTTATTTGGTATGACAGTGGATGCCTTATGTTTTGTTTGGTTTTTTTTTTTACAGTGACATCAGCAATATCACATCTCTTTATCCTGTTTGTGATTTTCCAGGATCCACACTTGCTGCAAGATTGCTTTTTGCACTTGATCGATTGACTTGCTGCATGTTATTTTATTGCCATTTTCCTGGTTTGCTTGGGTATTTGGAGCTGCTGGCATATTTCTCTCAGACTTGCTGTCTTGAAAAGAAAAATATTACTTCGTTAGCTGAGGTCAAAATTCAGTTTATTCCCTTTTCCTTTTTTGTCTAGTGGGAAATGCACTTTAGTATCCTGCTTTTCTCCTTCTTTTATTACCGTACAGAATGCCCTAACGCATATGCTAATACAACTGTTTCCCTTATTTCAATGCTGAAAATATCTGTCTAAAGTATGAATTTTTCTCTTTTAACTATTCAGCTTGGCCATTGCAGTTAGGAAGTACGATACCTGGCTTTCTGGACTTTCTTTCCAGCTTCTGACCGCTGCCTGCCTGTGTATTACAGCACAGTACAGTTTGTGAGGCTTCCAGCCAGATTTTCACATCCTGTAGCTGTCCAGCAAAGGATAAATCATCTTTGTTTTCATAAACTTCATAATACTCTTAGAAGATGGGTGTCATGGTTTAACCTCAGCTGGCAACTAAGCCTCATGCAGCTGCTCACTCACTGCACCCCCAGCAGGATGAGGGATGAGAACTGAAAGCGTAAAACTGAGAAAACTCATGGGTTAAGATAAGAACAGTTTAATAATTGAAATATAGTAATAATAGTAACAGCATCAATAATAATAATAATAGTGCAATAAAAAGGAAAATAACAAAGAGAGGGAAGTAAAACCCAAGAAAGACAAGTGATGTGAATGAAAACAATTGCTCGCCACCGACTGATGCCCAGCCAGTCACACAGCAGCAGCCCCTGGCCAACTTTCTTCCCAGCTTTACATGCTGAGCATGACACCATATGGTGTGGGAGATCCTTGGGTCAGTTGGGGTCAGCTGTCCCGGCTTTGTCCTCTCCCAACTCCTTGTGCACCCCCAGCCTACTTGCTTGTGGGGTGGTGTGAGGAGCAGAAAAGGTCTTGGCTCTGTGAATACTGCTTGGCAGTAATTAAAGCATCCCTGAATTGTCAACACTGCTCTCAGGACAAATCCAAAACTTAGCCTCATACAAGCTGTTATGAAGAGAATTAACTCTATCACAGCCAAAAACAGAACAATAGGTAACAATAGCTCTAAGCAAGTAAAGCAAGATGGGATAGGAACAATTTGATACCTGTTTGAGATACTCCAGACAGAAAATATCCTGCTCAGAAATTAGGAAAAAAAATAATATTTAGGAAATGTCTTTGTATGAAGAGTAAAGTTTGAATGAGGCTTTAATGCACAGATGTATTTTACCAACATCCTGGTATATAGCAAAGGATTACACCAACTGAGTGTCTTCTGCTCTTTCTTTTACTGTGTTTACATCTGTCTATTTCATTGTGTTTCTATGATTAGTGTTGCAATTTTTGTAGATTTTATTAATTTTACACAGGTTCAATTCAACTCATAGATCCAATGTTCAAGCCTTGCTTTTTTCGGACATTAAAAATGTCCAAAATTATTTTTATTCCCTGAGGCTAGCTTTCCATACCTTGATTTATAGTAAAAGCTACTGAAAAAATATGGTGATTTTCAAGGCTTTAAGTAGCTGGAAAAAAGATTTAAAAGATATTATGACATATTTAACATGTGAAATAATATAGTAGAAAACTAGTTTTCTTTCATTATTACAGTATTTGTTTTAAAGTACGATTTCAAGTCAGGCCTAAGATTGTAAGGCCTAATACAATCAAGTCCGATTGTATTATCACTAGGTTATAGACAAAAGAAAAAACATCAACGTTCTCTCATAATCAGGTAAAACAGTTGGGATTACCTGTTCATACATGGGGGACATGGTTTTTTGGGGTAGGTTCAGGTACTGGTGATATAAAGACATACAGATTTTAGATATGAGTAAGTAAAAACAAAATTTTATTTGATTTATAATTCTTAACCCATGTTCACATGGATCATGTTAGTTTTGGATATTTGAAGTGGTTATACAATATGGCAATTAAAACGTGTTTTCAGTTGTAGGGAATTTACATAAAATTCAGCTATGATTTTAAAATTCTGAATAATTCAGATTTACTGTTAAAAATGGTTTCAGTTTCACTACTGAACCCTGAAAAATAAATAAATATGTTTAACTGGATCTAATAAAACATTCTGGGAGCTGGTAACCGCAACAAATCATGAAAACTTTTTGACAGTTAACATATAAATTGCTGATTAAGCAGTGATTCCTGTATTGGACTGTTTAATTTGGCTGGCTTCACAAGATGCCTTTTGCCTTACGAACGGAAGTGTTTGACTCAGAAATGCTATACATTCCTACGTGTAAAAAACTTTTTGCCCTAGTGAGAGCAACAAAGTATGAGTTTCCAAATGGAAATAATTTTACCATACATTGTACAGAGTGGTATCTTAGCACTGGTATCCCAGCACTGGTATCCCAGTGGTAACAGCTTTTCAGTTACTGTCTTTTGGGTGACTCATTTTGTGAATTAATAACAACTGAGTGGAAATAACAACCCCTGGGTCAAACATTGACAATGAGACTTTGAATTACACTTAGCATGAAATACACTATAGTGAGCCTCTTGTGAGCTAGTTCTTCTTAGTCATACATTTGTACACACATGAAGACAGTTATTTTCTTTCCTTAACTTAAAAGAGAAATACAGTAACCTTCTGTCCCTGATTGCATTGAAAAATGGAATAACTTTTCTGTAAGAATTATAGAGATAGTTTACATATTTGTGCAAAGTAGCTTAAATAACTTGATAGTGAATTGCTGATGAAATTCGGTTACCTCAAAAGACGATTTAATAACAAATTGTAGCTTCCATACATTATGTCAAATTCACACAGCTGAGGTCTGTTTATGTTCTGCTTATAAATATTTTCTACATTACATCATTATTTCACTTGTCCAGTTTCAATCAAATATTCATTTTATGTATATATTATAATCTTTATGTATCCTATCCTTTGTGCAACAAACTTAAGAGACCCTATAAATCAAACCAAAATGGCAAAAGCATCCTAAATCTAGTTCAGGAATCTACTCTGCTTTCTGGATTATCTATATTTCATGATGATTCTTCAGTGATCTATAAAAGTTAATAGACTAGAAAACGGGCTGTGCCATCTGTTCCAGTTGTGATGAGTTCATTAGCCTCTACCTGAAAATCTGAATGTAGTTCTTAAACAGCTTCACTGTGAATGTATCAGGCTTATCTGTGTGAAAACTGTTTTCAGTTTTAAATCTATCTAACCAGTATTTCACTTTCTTGTAAAGAAAGTAATACAAAAGAGAGCAGACTTTGGCCTCTTCAGGAACCTGCTTAGTAAGGTTCCATGGGATATAGCCCTAGAGGGCAGGGGGGCCCAAGACTGTTGGTTGATATTCAAGGATC
>WYDI02030831.1:8643-23632 GCA_009867235.2 Psittacus erithacus
CATCCCTGGCGGTGTTGAAGGCCAGGTTGGACAGAGCCTTGGGTGCCATGGTTTAGTGTGAGGTGTCCCTGCCCATGACAGGGGGGTAGGAACTGGATGATCTTAAAGTCCTTTCCAACCCTAACTATTCTATGATTCTCCCAGGTTTTGGTCTGCTGCTCTGAAGAGCAATGTGTGCTTTTTAGATGAGGGTGACTGGAGAGAAGCCCTAGTCTGTACTCCCTCCTAGGAAACAGTCTCTTGATATTGTCCTTGTAGTGTCCCAGCTGGCTCCTCAAATGGGATGTGTTGATGACTGCAAGAGATTGAGGGGAAGAAGATGGGAAGGAGAGTTGTGCCTTTGTAAAGTTCAAGTGTTACATTGAGACTGGTCTTAAGTGCACTCAGTTTGTGTGGGGAGGGAATGCTGCTCATGAGACAGCCTTCACCTGCAGCAGACCTTCTCTAGGACAAGTTATCCTCTGAGGTTAAACCTCAGAAAGGTCCCTGTGGCTTGTTCCACCATGTACCGGTTGTGGGAAGGACACTGGTGAGGAGTAGACCGTGGATGGCCTCTATGGGACTATCCCATGGATGTGGGTCACACTGAGGGGAATGAGCTGCCTCCCATTATTGACCAAGTGCATTGAGCTGGAGATTCAGTTACTTCAATAAGCAACTACTGAAAACTAGCATTTTCCAGGCTGAAGTAACGCAGAGGAAGATTTCTCATGGTCCATGCACTGGCCATCTTACAAGTGGCTGTTGCACAAAGCAGGACAATGTCATGTCTATGTTCCAGTCTTGCTCTTGAGACTGAGACAGTCATGAAGAACAGATATTTCTCCCAATCTTCACCCATTGTGTTACTGTGATTTGTTTGTTTTGTGTCTATATCTGTGGATAATGCGTTAAAACAGGTTTGAATGTTTCTTTAGAAGTATGATTTACATCTCACATTCGGAGCTAACACGCTTAGGTTGTGTGTGTTTGCTGCCGCTTGCTGTAGTTGCATTTCACTCAGCAGAAATAAGAAGCATCTACAGAGGTCCGTGTGCTGTTTGTAATCTGGTTTGATTCCGGTTCAATTCCTTGCATGCCCCAGCAGTGGGACTCCATCTTTCCGTCCCTTCCTGCGCCATGCAAACAGAGGAGCTATATTCTAGCAGGAGAGGACTCCGTGAAGGAAAGCAGAGCTCTGTGTGGAAAACCCAGTGCACTAGTTTAGTACTGAAGCTTTTGACCTGCGCACACAACAGGAAAGCAGTAGTCTGAAACCAGCCATTTTGGACCATCCTGTTGGGCCATTTTTTCAGGTCTGTTGCAAACACATATTGTGTGCCTCAATCAGTATTGCATCTTCTTTTTCCTAGTACCCATACATATACTTCATATAATGTCTTTCTAGCCAAGGAAATAGGGCAGTCTTTCATATGGGTACTGGGAATAATCTCCTGGTATTTTCCTTTCAATCCAGTCTTGGCCTGAAGTAGCCTAAACTGTTTCTTGAACACATTTTGCAGTGGCTAGTTCAGCTGTGATTTGTGCCCTATGCTTTTCTCCCCAAAAGCCATGAGCTGAAGGAAACATAAGCACAACACAGCCTATTTTTGATCACATAAAATTTATTAAACCCAGCTATAAAAATTGCTGGTTTATATGATATATCTTCCAAAAACAGATAATGAAGAGCTCTAGAGGGCTTGAAAAATGTATTTATAGGGATGCTTTCCAATTTGTTTCACTCTAGTCATATCCGAGTAGCATTAACAGGAGCAGCTGATGAGCTCCAGTGGGGACTGTGCTTCACACACTTGGGGTTTTCTACCTTTAGTATTGCACTGAGTGATTTCAAGAAGCAATATTTACTTATAACCATCAGAAAGCATGTAAAATTTTATGTTGTAAATCCACCATCACTGCATCTGTGTGCTGCATCGGGATCCCTGTGCACCGCAGCTGGGAATGGTCCTCAAGCGCTGCAAACCCAGTCATGTCCAAGAAGGTTGTGACACAGATCTGTCTCACTGCTCTAATTCTTGCCACAGTTTTCCAGTGTTGTAAAAGTGAAAAGCCAGTGCCTTGGAAACTACTGTTTGCAGCAGATGCAGCTTAATGAGGGCTTTTCCAGGCGAGAGGGTTTGCACAGCACTTTGTGTCCAACCACTCCTGTCTCATGAGCTCAGTGCTGTAGTGGAGGGCTGCAATAACATCTTTGCTGCAAGCAGATTTACACAGATACACCCAGAACAAACATTTCCTGTCATTTTGTATCTCCTTTGTTCGATCCAAGCACAAATGTCTCCAAGGACAGTCGAATGGGAGCATTTTGAAATGAACCCAAGCAGTGAGCAAGTGCATTAACATGCAGGATCCCATTTGAGTTTTCTAATTAAACTCAATTGTGTTCTCTGACCTGCATTTTAAATACTGAATATTTAGTGAGATTCGTACTTTTTTCCCCCTAGCCTGGCTCCTTTCAGGCTTTGTTCAGCATGTGAATAGCTCCATTAGGGAAATGCGAAAGCGCTGGACTATGCATTGAGTTGCTGTTTTGACATTCCAGTGGGAGATGCTACTAAGCTGTAAATTACAGAATTGGACATCACTGATTTGAATTCAGATCAGTTTGGCCTGAAAAGCTGGGTTGAGTTATTTGACCTGCCCTGACCCATTTCTGTCCCCTGCTTAGTAAAGGACCTGAGTAGTTTGCTAATTTCTTCCTACTCTACTGTGTACTGAAGCATTCAGATCTATTAACCCACATCTCTTGCTTTAGTGACAGAAAAGTAACATTGTGTTTCATCGTAATATCAGATTTCTAAACATTTTTGTTGCTGCCATTTCTCTTTTTTATTCCAGCATGACAGTTTCAGTAGTGCAGCTACTAAAATAAAATAAAATATGAAGTATAACATAATAAAATATAACATATATAACATATAGCACCTAGCATATAACATATAAAACAAAACATTGCTTATAAACAGCATAAAACCCTGGACATTGTTGAAGATAATATTTAATACAGTGGTTACAACCAGTATTTTCAGTTATCTGAGGTTGAAAAGGTGCTGGGTTACAAGCCTTGACTGCAGGAAGAAGTGCAATATGCCACTTGAGTCTTAGCCTGCTGCAGAGCTTTGCTCACATATTATAGGGATGGAGCTGGGGCAGTTGGACCAGTGCTGATGGGTCTGTGCTGTGCTCCAGAATGATGCTGAAGAGACAGCAGCAACCCTGAGATAGAAGGGAAGGTGGAAAGAGCAGTGGAGAGAGGAGCATCACCTGTTTTCAAGTGAGATTTGGTTACAGAAAGGTTGGGATTCGAGAGGCCGGCAATAGTTCCCTGAATTGTCCTGTTATTTGTGAGTGAACATGAAGGTTTGGAGCATTGCTGAATCACAATAAAAACACAGATGTTTATTTTCTACTCCTGAAGGCTGTTAAGGCACATGAACCCCTCAGCTGGTACATAGGTGCAGATGGACTGTTCAGGCATAAACTCCAGGCCTTCAAGAGGAAACCCACTGGATGCAAAGCAAATTCCCATTTGTCATCCTTGCAATTTGTTCCCCACTATTTCAAGCAGCTGGTGCTGACCGTTGCCTGAGCCAGGAAGCAGGCTGCTTGATTCCTGGAACACTATTGCTGTTCCCCTGCTCTGTGTCTTGCCTGCACATCCTACCTTGACAATTCAAGAGTGCTCATTACTGTGGTGTAGTAACAGCTATGCCTCAGCGTAAAGAAATGAAAGGGAGAGCAGAAGTGTTAAGAAACCAGAGGAAATGTACAGGGCACAGAAAGATGTACATAGACTGCATGTCCTTAACCCATTTTTGCTTTGTTTAATGCTTGCAGAGACATTTTTCCATCTATTTTTTCTACTTGTCCTCTGGCAATAGAATCATAGAATGGTTTGGGTTGGAAAAGACCTTAAGATCACCCAGTTCCAGCCCCCTGCCATGGGCAGGGATGCTCATTCTGATGGGAACCTGCTGCTCTGTGAGACATCCAGTCTAAAGTGTTTTCTCCTGCAATGTGAGGCGTAGACAACATTTCTGGTAGTGGCAGCCGCAGAACTTCTTGTTCACTTGAACATCTTGCGCTCTGCATGTTTTGGATGCAGTATGTAGATATGACTGTTTAAAATGACTCCACTGGTACATTACCTTGCCATTCACCCTACTCACTGCTTGCTCTAAGTCCTTGTGGACTGGAGAGGATTAAGCAATCTGTATTTATCAGATGCTGATGGTTGCTGCAGCTTGTGAATGTTGTTGGCGCTGAAAGCAATGGTTTTCCCTTTGCTGAGTTTGCTGAAACCAGAAGAACCTCCCACCATGCTCCCATGTGCTTTGCCATGGCAGGAGACAGAAACTGAGAAATCACTCTAAGCTGGCTGTTAGAGATATAAATATAAAAGTTCTACTTCTGCTCAGCTTTTTACTGCTTTCTGAATATCGCAGGCCCTGAGTTAACAGTGATTTTGAAGACAATTTAAGCAACACAATGCAATTACAGTATTATGTTGTATTTGCTGATGACAGCGAGCTTTGGAGGGCCTGCAAGTGCATCTGAGGGTAGTACTAGAGTTCAAAATTATTTGCCCAAGCTGCAAAAATGATGTGAGGGTGGTGAGGCACTGGAATGGGTTGCTCAGGGAAGTTGTGAATGATCCATCCCTGGCGGTGCTCAAGGCCAGGTTAGACAGAGCCTTGTGTGTCATGGTTTAGTGTGAGGTGTCCCTGCCCATGGCAGGGGGTTGGAACTGGGCGATCTTAAGGTCCTTTCCAACCCTATGCTATGATTCTATGTGAAGAAACATGCATGTGAGGTTGATTTGCAATAATCACCAGTGCAAACACAAGATGGGGGGAGAAACCCAGCCAGAGAGCAGTCCTGCAGGAAAGGATCTGGGGGGAATATGATGGATCTCAAACCAAGCACAAGACAATGTCTTACTGCTGTGAAAAAGAATAGTCTTCATACCATGATGTATAGACTGGAGTGACCTTTGCAGGATGTGTTTGGTAAACCTTCTCCTCTCTTTGGCCTGTGTAGTTGAGTTGGGTGTTGTGCCCCATCTGGAGCACCATGCTTCCAAAGACGTGTAGCCCGCTTGACCAGAAAGTGGCCACTCAATAAAGTAGTGGGGGTGACACTGCAGCAGTCTTCAAATACCTGAAGCACATCAGTAACACAGAGGGATAAATTGACTTTTGTAGCTGTGAGAGATAGGATGAGAAGTAGTGAACTTCATTGCAGTGAGGTTGGACAGCAAGAAGGTCTCTCTGGAGTGAACTGAATGGGTGATGTGGAACTTGTCATGGGTTAGGACTAAAGCAAAGGTCTGTCAAGGGAGACATAGATGCAGCTCATCTTGCCTGACAGAAGAATGACCAGATGACCCTTTCATGCCTCTTCTGACTCCCTTTTTCCTCTGATTCTGAGATTGAAGGACCAGTAACTTTACAACTGAGCAGACCTTAGACCCAAAGGGTATATTGTCTGTAGGATATTTCCATGGAGGCTTGACTCAGTGGAAAGGAAATGAATCCTCTCCCAAGGCCACTTGATGGGGAATGTAGTCTCTTCAAGTAGATCAATAATCATATTGATATGATATGAGGAGTATAGGGGCAAGCAATAATAGGCAAAACTGAATGGCTCATGGCTACAAAACTGTGCATAGATTCCCTTCCAGATGTTTTTCTGCCCTGTGCAATGTGCCGTGACACTGTGTTGGCTATGCTAGCAAAGCGCTGGCAGAGAGAGGAGCTGGATTTGCCCCTTGAAGCATTCAGCTGGTGTAACAGTGTGCAAAGGGGATTCATTTGGATAAAGCAGCGAATTCAGCTGTAAGCACAAGACTTGCAGAGGCTGCTGCTACCTGTTGATTTATGCTGGCACTGATAGCACAGCCGGAGATCTGAATGATGGGAATGCAGCACCCGGAGCTGCAAATCCCTGTTCTTGTTAAGTCTGTACCGCATAAGCAGCTCTGGGCACTTGCTCTCTTCCTCCCTCAATCATGCAACAGCCAGCCACCTTTTTAACCAAGGAGAAAATTGGAATGGGGTCAGAATTTCCTTTAGAAACAAGATTACTCGTTATGCAGAATATGAAGCAGTTTGGGCTCTGTGCAGTAGGGAGTAAGATGTAATTACAGTTCGTCATTTTCCCCTTGCACATCTCCAACAAAGAAAAAGAGGAAGATGATCTGGGGTTTTGGGAGCAGGTTTGGCACCTGTGATTGCTTCCTGGAATTGAAGGGGGAAAAGCAAGTTGGAAAGTTCAGTCTCAGATAAAAAAGAAATGCCTGGAAAAAACCACAACTGCAATGCTAATAATTCCAACAAGATGCCATTAGAGTGTGTATAAGCTTAAGCACAGCCCATGGAGCTTTAAACTCCTGAATACTAAATCAAACATGTTTGTAGAAAGTGGATAGTGTGTCTTAACCATCAATAAAAGGGGAGAGGAAAGAGTTCTGGGGGTACTTTGAGGCCAAACTTGCTTTTAATGGAGCCCCACAAAGTTTTGCCACAAGCTCCAGTAAGATCAGATTGGAACTAGAACTATGCTGAGCTTTTATATAGGTGGATGGGGTTTGTATTCCAATGTCTGTGTATTTTCCAGGCTAGCTTTGGGAGTTAAGTCATGCAAATAAATTAAGAAAGAAATAGGAAAAAGCATGCCTATGTGTGCCTGCATGTGGCTTTAGAGGAACATGTTGAATGTATTAACACTGGATGAGAGCAGGGGGAATTCATAAAACATTTTACATTCTACTAATTCCTGAGCTATGCACCAGATGTGAGAGTAAACCGAGTGGCACTGGTTCTAAAAGCTTGTTGCAGAGTTCAGTGGACATCTGGCTATGGTTAAGGGATGCTTTTTCCCATACAGGATGAATACCCTGTTCAAATATGCAGTTCTATAGTATAGGTTCAGAATTGGGCAGGGCCTACATTAGTCAAGGGGGCTGTAAACAAAGACACATGCTATTGAGGGAAGTGTTCAATAACTTGCATGTTATGAGTGTTCAAATTGGTTTGGCTCTGAATCTAAGCACTGCACTGATGAGCTGCCCAGGATTCAGAAGGAATCAAGAGAGAAATAAAGAGAAGGGACCCTGACCTGTGAGGAATCTCCTCCATCGACATCTGTCTTCTGCGGTGACACTGGCTGCAGGCTCAGCTTCAGCCCTTGCTATGGATGCTGCTGGGGCAGCCCAGTGCTGCTCATGGTAGTGGTGTTGCTTCACCCATAGGCTCCATGTAGAGGTCGAAGCAGAGATGTGGAGCTCCTGGTCAGGGCAGATTCCTCAGCAAGGTTTTTGAAGGCTAGGAGTTTGTTTTTAAGCCATGCAAGACTTCACGCCTCATGGCTGGTTTAAGGCGATACAAGCTTTTCACATCAAAATGTTCAACCTGTTTCCATGGGACAAGCGTTGTGTGCTCCCAGATTATTATCATTCCATTGGCTCTACTTCTCCCTCTCTGAGTTTTGCTGTGGTTTTCATCCAGCTTTCTCCCTTTCTCCTATTTACAGCTGAGCTGTGCGTTGAGAAAGTCTTAAATCCTTTGCATCACGCTCATTGTGGAATTTGGAATTGGAAGCTGGTTTGGATCTGTGTGTTATGGGAGTTTCTCCTTGTTTAATAAAAGTTCAAATACAGCATTTCTCTGTGCTCTAAATGACTGTGATGCATGGTGCATATTCCTGCTGGGAGAAACATTTCCAGTGACCTTGTCTTAGGAAAAACTCAGTACTTTACACCCTTTCTTCTGTGCCACTGTCTGCCACCCTCCACAAGGCCTTCTTGGAGTGCTGACATCCTTTGCTCTCTGTGGCTATTTGCCTCTACTCATACATGTCTCATCATGGTTTCATTCCCTTCTCACTGATGAAGTTCTTGGGGGAATAACTTCTGCTATTTGTCCCCTTCTCATCCCTTGATCTTTGAAAGACCTTAACCATAAGGAACTGGATGATCTTAAGGTCCTTTCCAACCCTAACTGTTCTATGATTCTATAACTACAAATGCAACTACTATCACTTCAGGTCTATTTTATGATTGTATTTCTCCACACTCAGATCTCTTTGCAAGCTACAGTCCTTTCTCTCTGAGCTATGATTTTAACCTAATTCGGGTACAATCTTACCTGACTTTTCTTAAGGAGTATCTAGGTATTAGCTCACCTGAGTGTATCTAGGATGGAGAACTTGGTATTTCATTCCCTGCCTTCTTTTTGGATCACTGTAAGCAGCAGCAACCTCCATCCTGAAGCTTAACTAGTACCCTGTATCTCTCTAAAGGTTGTACTCACGGTACTCAGTATGTCTGCATAGTACCAACTGCTTTTTGCATAACATCTCTAAATGTATATGGTCTTTATGCTAAAATGTCACACGGCTCTGATTTCATCCAGGCTTTTACAATTCTGTATCTGAATTAACCTGAAGCATTTTTGCTTTGATCTCCTCTTCTCTGCGTACTGCTGTTCTTGCTGCACTTTTCTGTAGTGAAATCATACCAGTCTTTGCCATAAGAGCGGTTCACTGCGTGGGTTCTTCTGTTTATTGTCAAGATGTTGCCTCCCAGTTCAGAGCAGCCTGCACCATGAGCATCCATCATTCCCTTGTTCCGTTGTCTTTCATTAGAGAGAACTTCCTTGGAGTACCACCAAAGCTGCTGCACTTCCCAGCTTTTCAAAAAGACCTACCTTAAGTTAAGCTATGGATGCATCAAAATCATTGCTTATCTTGCAGGTACATACTTGTGCTCTGCTGCGTGCCCCTGCCAGCAGGACATTCCTATGCTTAGTTAGTACCTGGTTAGGACCACCACCAGGACAACCGCTCTGGGTCTCACTAGCTGGGACTCCCTGGTAAGGTACCACAGTAATTCAAGAAGAGAAGGAAATCTTGCAGCATATTTGTTAGGTTCCATGTGCTTACTCTGAGCCCCGGCCTTTGAGTCTTGCTTTAACCTTTAGTCCAGTATGGAAACAATTCATTAATCCCTTTCTGATTCTAGGGAAAGTGCTGTAAACCTTGAGCCTGTTTGCTGCCTGCCGGGCTGTGCTGGCAGCAGCATGCTTTGCTTGCGCTTCTCAGCCCTTCCTGCAAGGCACAAACCAAACATCCACGTTTGGCTGCAGTTCTTCTGCAGGCTGGAAACACTCCCCTTTGGTGCAGTAAAACTGAAAACTCATTTTGTGCTTTTCAGCTGCAAACCATGGGATTCAACTTGTGAACTTTGCATGGCAGTGGGGCTGGAAAGCTGAGGTGTCTTTGTTTTCACAGCAGAAGTGAGCCATTGAGGGAATTGAGATCGTATTTAACTTGTTATTTGCTACATGATCCGTAGGATCAATGATGTGGTCACAAAATTTGTGAAAGAGTGGAATAGGAGTGATGTACAGCATCCCTGGTGATGGAATATTACTAGGAGACTTCTGTACCCTTTGATGCAGTGCCAGCCCTAAACTTACAGCCTCCTTATCCATGTTCTCCTTGGTCTGCTTTGATGTCTACACTAGAGGTAGTTCCCTGATCTTCTCTTACAACCAGTGGGAAAAATAAGCACCTGCAGGGAGCTGAGCTGAGAAACCTGCCAGCAGATGAGGTACAGCAGTATTGCCTCTCTTAGGCCTTTTTTGCAGCTGTGAGAAATGGAGTTGCTTTACCCAAACCTCAGCTTTGCTTAGATACCTGTGCCCTGCTAGGAGCAATCGGGTGAGATGGGAGACCATGAGCATTAACATTTCTGGTGTGAGGGGTGGGGGGCGTTAATCCAGTCTGAGCATGAGACACCATAAGACTCTCCCTTATGGAAAGTGTCTTTTTATATGTATAAAACTTTACACAGATTACACAGGACAGGAGGAGTTTGGGTTTCTTGGAGATCTTCTAAGCACAGTGACCATATAACAGCCCCTGTGCTGCTGATTTTTGGTAGTTTTTGAATGATTGGATGGGGCTTGGAGCAACCTGCTCTAGTGAAAGGTGTCCCTGCCCATGGCAGGGGATTGGAACTAGATCAAGCTGGAGAAAAGAAGGCTCAGGGGAGACCTTATAGCAGTTTTCCAATGCCTAAAGGGGCCCACGGCAGGGAGTTGGAACTAGATGATGTTTAAGGCCCCTTCCAACCCAAAATGTTCTACAATAACAATGTCTTTAGGGACTCAAATACTGGATTTCTGAGCATTGCAATGTACCCTACTTGGAGCATTAACTATTCCTTAACATTTGTTTAGATTGTTGGGGTTTAGTGTTTTGACTGTGTTATTTTCTAGTATAAATAGATAGCTAGTTATAGCACTACATATGCTATATGTAAGTCCAGTCAGTAAAAACATACATGGCAATATTCAGTGGAAATATGCCTGTTCCAGGTAAATACCATGAAGTTGCTTTTTAGGCTCATGATTGTGTGTCCACCAAAGAAACACAAGCTGTTTGAGCCCCACAGCTTCCCCATTAGATCTTCCCCAGTTTACACCAATTGTGTAATTCTACTTTTGGGGCTCTTAGAGTGGAGAGTCATTGGCATCACACCGTTATGGGCATCACACCATTATGCTTTCCTAGCCCTGTTCATTTTGTGTGTTTCTAGGAAAATATTAGGTTAAAATCTGGGGGAAGCACTTAGGGCCAGTCTGCTGCTGCAACTGAGTGCCATTAGCAGGAAAAATCTCATGTGGTGTCATTGTCTACTTTTATTTTGCCCTTCCTGGCTCACTCAATTAATTCTAAGGGGAACTGTTGCATATTAGGTAGCTAATGATCAAGTTATTTATGCTGTCTACGTACCTCCTGTTGACTGGTCCTGCATCCCAATTACTTGAAGCAAGGCAGAGGTTTGGAGCATCTTCTTGCTTTCACAAAGGACATCATGCTCCCTTTTCTGCTCTGCCGTACAGATCCATGGTGTCTGTTCAATAGTCTCTCTGAGGAAGCATTCCTTGGCTGTCTGTTCTGCTATAGCATGATTCTCCTGTGTAGCCACGTCTTTCCCCAGCAGGCCCAGTTACTGCCAGAGCTATGAGCTCCTAATTTGCACGGCGTGCTCGGTGGGGTGTCATGCAGCACGTTGGGAGCAGCCTGCTTTTTCATGTGGACATTTCAATGGAGCCATGGGCCATAAATGGGCGCCCTATGGCGAGGGTTTTTTTCTCTGTGTCACTTACAGTAGGAATTCAGCCAGAGATCCTCTGTGCTTTACTTCTGGGGCAGATGTCAACGTGCAGCAGAGCCACTTGCACAGGAGGGTTACTTCACCATAACAAATAGTTTGGAGCTGACTTACCGACTTGGCTGCGGCGTGCTGAGAGCACTGCGAGGCTTGTGCTGGAGACGAAGCTCCTTGTGCTGATCACTGTTGCTCCTCTCTTGTCTCCAGCCTCTCTTTACCAGTCCTGTCTTTGGGATAGAGCCTGTCTTTTTTATATGGTTTTGTTTTGATCTCCTTTTCTTACAGTGTACTTTGAACCCCAAGGCTGTGATGCATAACAAGACCTGTTCTAATATGAGGTTTTGCTCATAGTTCGGAATGAAACTTTGGCATTTATTAAAAAGAAATATGTTCCCATTCTTTCAGCTGGTCTGCAGCTCACAGCCGTCTCCTACCTGGAGCACACTGAGCTTGTTTGTGCTGCTGTTAAACGATGCTCTTAAGTGTAGTTGTAAATACTAAGTGCTGCCAGACGGCTTCTATAAAGGGCTATGTCTCACCACTGATTTTTTTCATAAGGAGGATTTATGTTGATTAATTACTTAAAACAGTTAAACGTTCAAAATACTATAAATGATAAGTGTTTCTTCCTTACTTTGAAAGGAGGTTTACTGAGAAATGAGTAATATAGTGCAGCCTACATTTAGGTAATAATAACAAAGAAGATAAGCTGAAAGGTAAGAAAGTAAGCCTAGGACTCCAGTGCTCTAAAGAATTATATAAACACTTGACACTATATATCAAATGAGGAAATAAATGCATGTCCAGAAGCCTTTATAAAATCAGGATGCTTTCATGCTGGGTGTTTGGAAAAGAATTAGCGTGCTCTTGCAGCCCAGAAACCGGCTGTTTCATGGCCTGCATCAAAAGGAGTGTGAGCAGCAGGTCAAGGGAGGAGATTCTCCCCCTTTACTCTGTTCTTGTGAGACCCCCCCCTGCAGTCCTGTGTCTGGGGACAGCAACACAAGAAGGACATGGAGCTGTTGGAGTGAGTCCAGAGGAAGCCATGAAGATGCTCCAAGGGCTGGAGCAGCTCTGCTATGGAGACAGGCTACTCTGAGCCAGTGAGAGGTAGAGAACCAAGTCCAGCATTTGCATATCCCAGTGTGATGACTTAGCTGTGGTGTTTCTTTCCGCTGGGTGGGATCTCCCAGCTCCAATTTTGGTTGGAATTTGAGGGCTTTCCCCCAAACTAATAGCACAGGTCATGCTACAGAGGCAACACATTGTGCTTTGTGCATGGATGGGCTGTGATTGACTGCCTGTAGTGAAGTCTGCTAAAGCCTACTGAGCCCCCGGCCACAAGGAATTGGATCTTGTGCATCCTAGAGCTTACTCAGAGGTGGCACCTTGGTATTTCCAACATCTGCAAAGGTCTCTTTCCCTTTTCACCTGCAGGGTTTCTCCTCCCGGGGCTGGTTCTAGTCAAAAGAAGGAGCAAAGGCCGAGCAGTGAAGTGCTGAAAGGGGATATTCGCGTTGCCTCTGGTGCGGGCATGCCTGGATGAACTCTTGCCTTGACCTGAAGACTTCCCTTTCTTTTTTTCCCTCTTTTTCTTTTTTTAACCAGCATTAGGGAATTCCTCATCAGCTTGTTCTTGCAGTAGCCAGGCCAACAATGACAAGAATGTGGAAATCAACTAAGCAATTATATTCACAGTGGTGGTTAACAGCATCCCTTCATCTGAAACAAATCAGTTACAGTCCAGTGAAACCTGCTGTACCTAGTGTGTGTACATAATAGAGCCCTTGTGCATCTGCAGAGCATGCCAGATCACTTAAACAGGGTCGATGAGAGGCAGCAGGAGAGAAATGTTATGTTTTATTAACCAGAGACACAGAAAACTGGGTATTCTCTTATTTAACTGCCTTCCACACAGAGAAATCTGCCGCTGTATTTATGAGGTACTTCTCCAGGTGCTGCAAAATGTTGTAGGAATGAAGTCCAGGACTGTAACTTGCAATTAACTGTGAAAAAGAAGGATGAGCACTTGCCAACGTAGGAAAAAGTCACGTCTATGAAGGGTGGTTGGGAACACAAGTGCATGTTTGCTAAACAGCAAACTATAGAATCATAGAATGGTTTGGGTTGGAAGGGACCTTAAAGCTCATCCACTTCCAACCCCTGCCATGAGCAGGGACACCTTCCACTAGAGCAGGTTACTCCAAGCCCTGTCGAGCCTGGCCTTGAACACTGCCAGGGCTAGAAGTAGAAATTCTTTTGGAGGAAAACCTATGTCCTGAGCTCAGCAGCATCCACCCAGCAGCCACACAGTTAATGCAGCTGGTGCCTGCTATTGCTGCGTTTGTTGTTGGAATTACTCTCTAGTCTGTGTAATTATCTTGAAAGTGAAAACAAGCTGTTTTGGAGTGAATTGAACAACAGAGTCCTAAATGGGAGTGCAGTGTGGACTACAGTAGCACATTTTCATGGATTAATGGCCAAATTGTTGTCTCATTAAAGTCCAGTGGCAAAATTCCCATAGGCTACAATAGGGACAGGATTCTCCCTTAAGAAAAGATTCCATTTGGAGCATTTGAGTGTCTCCCAAAAGCCAATTATCAAATCAGAGGTGCTGTAATAACTGAGCTCAAATTTATTTCAGGACCAGGAAACGCAGTTGGGAGGTCAGTAAATGCTCACCATGTCATTTCTATGGTGACTTCACTGCAGAGCTCAGCACTGGCCTCTGCATGGTGCTGACAATAAGGCCAAGATGAGAATGAGCCTGAAAGGATCACATTGTGACCGATGAAAAGCTGTTTCCATCAGGCGCCTCGTCAAGCAAGTTGGCAAAGGGGAAGCAGAAAGGTCTCTTCTGGTGCCTGACCTCCACCGCGTTTCTCTTCTTCCAGTGCCATCACTACGCACAACCTGGCTCTGCTCCAGGCAATGAAGAAAGCTCTAAGTAATCAAAGCGTTGCTGACAAAACCACGCTGACAGAATGGGTCTGTCTCCATGGTACAGTTTAACACCTGCTCATCAGTATTTCCTCTTCCTATGAACCAAAAAAATCAACAGAAGAAATACATTGACGTGGCCCCTTGTGAAAAATGTGTTTGCTTTTATTTAATTGCTCTGTTGTTGTTGTGCATGGTCAAATAGAGGAAATCAACTAGTAGAGGCTTTCCTGAAATGCCCTTTTATCTTAGCTAGGAACACTAACCTCCTGATTAGTGATTCTGGACCCTCTCATTCAAAAACAGTAAATGCCAAGCACATGTACATCCTTTCAATAGACTGGGGTGCAAAGAGCCTTGGAAGTTACAGAGGAGAGCTTAAAATTAGCAGGTGAGGAACTTGGTTGTCCAGCAGAACAACATCTAGAAAACTCATGTAGCCCTCTGAAGGAAGTGAAACCCTGTAGTGGGAGCAACTCATTGCTTACAACACTGTGGTGCAGAAACAGCATCAGTAAATGATAGGAAGGGAAGTGCTGGCTCCCTGAGGTGAGGTGGGCTGATCTGGAACAAGCAAGAAACCCGATTTTGTATTTTCTCTTTGTTCTCCTCAGTGTTCTTTCTCCTTTTCTGGCAATGCTTATGCTTGTGTTTGTCTGTAAGCAAGTTCCTGTTGTCAGGAGGCAGCCCCAAAACTTTGTTTTTACTTAATCAGGTAGGTCTAGATCCATTCATGCATGCTGTTCTTTTTTTCCTTCTCCAGGTGCTTTTACTCTGATTTTATAGTATCACAGAATAGTTAGGGTTGGAAAGGACCTTAAGATCATCCAGTTCCAACCCCCCTGCCATGGGCAGGGACGCCTC
>WYDI02030832.1:0-67691 GCA_009867235.2 Psittacus erithacus
GGATATAAGGAAGAAGTTCTTTACTGTAAGGGTGGTGAGGCACTGGAATGGGTTGCCCAAAGAAGTTGTGAATGCTCTATCCCTGGCGGTGTTCAAGGCCAGGTTGGACAGAGCCTTGGGTGTCATGGTTTAGTGTGAGGTGTCCCTGCCCATGGCAGGAGGTTGGAACTTGATGACCTTAAGGTCCTTTCCAACCTTAACTATTCTATGATTTTAACTTAAAACTCAGTAGAAGAGGTACACATCATTTTGTATGAATACTTTTAAACCACTGGGAATTCATTCAGTAATTCCTTAACCCACGAGAAGTCACTTATTTGCCTGAGTTCTGAGTTGGGGATGTGGTCTCAGAAGCTTTTCCTTTAGCACATCATAGGGCTGTATTTTCTCTGGAACCCCCAATGTGAAATAAACAAATAGCAGAAGAGTTATTAACAATAGAGAGAAAATCTATTTGAAAAGAGGTAAAAAAGATTAGAATAACAGCCACATTTCAGGAGAAGTTAATTGCTTACATCTCTCTCTTTGGCCATTTTTTGTTTTGTCATTTCTGCCAGTAACTTCTGTTATCTAGGCAGAGACAATCTCTGTATTGTGGCCAGAGATTTTCCTTTTCAAATCTATGCTATCCACAGAGGCTGCTTCTGCTTTCCAAGCCAGTTTTCTCCAGTTATTTATACATTGAGTATTTGTGACAAAGTTTAACCATTTCCAAGAGCAGTATATAAAACTGCCTTATGCCAGCAGAGGTGATTTGCTTTATTGGAGTGATGGTGCACACTCCTGGGAATTGCACTCTTTTAAGTAGGTTGATTTCAGATTAAATTAAAGCTGCACAAAAAAATAGGTAGATGAGTGATAAAATATCCCACTGAGATTTTAAAGACTCTTAACAATGATTAACTGCTATCTTAAAACCACTTAACTACTCACATCTGAGACCTTACCCTACAGATCCTTTTCCATACAGAAGACAAGTACCCAAACCTCCACTTTCAATCCCTTCTTTTTATTAATGTTCCCTCCAAGCACCTTTTGGAAAATATATGAATGGTGGTTTCAGACCATCTGTAATGATCTTGCTCTTCATCAGAGTCCCCATACACATCCTTCCGCCATAGTTTGAGATCACTTGTAAATCACTTGTAAATAAAATAAGGCAGCAGAGGTGAAACTGAGAGCCTGGGGCAAAGGATACACTCTGGTGTTCACCTTGGTAGGACATTTTTTCCCAGTAATAGAAATTAAAGCTGGCATGTAAAAGATTGCCTCTTTTCCTTTCTTTTTTAAGAAATAAGTATTTAGCTATTATTGGTACAGTTGACACAGTAATGAGCTAGGGTTGGCAGAGTATGAGCTTGTTCCCAGCTCATACTGCTTGTTCCCAGTTTGCCCCTTTCCAAATTCAGTAATACAGTAAAAAGAACAGTTTCTTGCCTACACTTTGAGTCCTATCAGACATATCCCTACATTTAGTGGAGCTGCGCTCCTAGGAATATGAAAGTGGGAAACTCTCCAAATAGGTTTAAAAAGAATGAAGCCAAAAGGTCATTCTCTTTCAAAAAGTGCTATTCTAAAATCATATATAGAAGGCATTATCCAAATGGTAAGCAGGGGGAATTAACCTAGACTTTTCCAGGAACTAGATCAATTATTCCTTGTTATGAATAGAATTTCTTGTTACGTTAGTCCAGCTGCTTGGCAGTTTTGTCAGCCTTGCTACAGTCAGCCCTAGGCGTTGTTGAGGGTAGAGACAGAAATATGTTGTTTGCTTCTGTTGAGTGCATCCTGACTTTGTTGCTAGGTACCAGAAGACACTACAGCTGCCTCTATGACCAATGCTGAGGAAAAATGTCATTGTACTTCAGAAAGTACTAAATCTCCTACTGATTCCTGGGAAACCAATTCTTCCTGTTTATCAGCATTGGAACCATCAACTAATTCAAATTCCTTCATTACTGAGGACCTTTTAATATTGTCTTATGGGGATAAGGGTATTTCTGCTTTACTTTCTAGTTGTATTTTTCCTCAAGAAATAATTTCTCTATCTCTTCCCTTTCTTCCTTTTTGTGTGTAAGTTGGGGTAATCTAACAAGTTTATTGTGCATAGTTATAAACAGCAGTGTTTGAACCTTGCTACTGGTCTTAATCCTGATTCCTAGGAGTCTCTGTATGCACATAGCATATACATTGACCCAAAGATACATTGATCCAATTTAATCTAAATTGGATGTATTACAAAGATCTTTCAATACCTTTCGAGAAAGCTGTCCACAAGCTGTTGTGGCCCATGCCTGGAACAATCATAGCTGGGGCAGCTTTGGGTGGTAACTACCCACGAGGGTGAGAGAGTGATCCGCGAGGAAGGAGCCATCCTGATGCTGAAATGCTCTGCATTTTTGACTACTCGAAGCATTAAGCAACTTGACAGCTTGTCTGTAATTAAAAGGTTTACTAAGATAGGTCTGTGACAGAATGACTGCAATCCTGAGATGCAGCAGTATTTTTTTTTGCTATCATTTATATTAACTCCCAGAGGAGAAGCAGTTGTGCTAATTAGGACTTGTGAGTCTAAATGTCAATATGTACCTGCAGAGGTAACCTACAGAGGAAACCGCTCTTCAGGAATAATGTCTTCACTGTAGAGAAGAACACACAGCAAAATATTTATGCAAAAGGTTGGTGTGAAGACAGTGGAAAGGCAGGAACCAACTGTTTTAGAAATACTTTTGTTAACATTTGGCTGATATAGAATGAATTTTGGACATTGTCTTCTCTTGAACAAGCACTCATTATTTGTTCTTCATTTCAAAATACTCTGCAGTAAATCTGAGTCTGTGTTGTTGATATCAACAGAGAAAGGAAAATGAAAGAGAGAGGTAAAAGACATCTTAACTAATTCAATTCTTAAAGGTTAGACATTCAAGAACACAGATATTTGCCTTTTTTTTCTCCCTGAACTCTTTACCTTTCCATGCAATTGAGATATAAAATAGATTACTTAAGAATGGTAAGATAAAAATAACTTCTTGTAAGCTGCATTTTCATGAAGTGGTTGGTTAGAAAAATATTGATGTTTAAACAGCTGTAGAAAGAAAATCAATAACGAATGCAGCAGTTAGTTTGGAGGAAATTCTTTAAAAATAGAATTCCTTTTTAATGTCCATAGTGAAGGAAAAGAAAATCAGTGAAATTATTACCTATCCAAAATAACCAACCTACAGCTAATTTCTTTTGTTTGATTAAATATGGTCTTGAACAAGTTATTTGTCCATTATTTGATATGACAGCTTTAAATCAGTATGTATAGAGTGTGGTACATCAGGCAAGCATGGGGGCATTGATTAAAACCAGCAGCAACTAAGGCACAGGAAACATGGTGAACTACAGTGTGCTGTACAGCAGTATATTCTCGTTGAAAATAAACACGACCTGCAGATTATTTGCAATGTTACTGTAAAGATTCATGCAACTAGATCAAATGTTCCTTTAGCGTTATGAGCTTTGGGATATAGAGTTCTTCAAATATGCCTCACATCCATGAGTCTTCTCCTCATGCACACCTTTCACTGCTCTCTGAATCCAGGCTCTCACCTGTGTTGGCCTCAGCCATTGATTTTCTCCAGCCAAGCATACAAAACCTGCTGACCCCTGTTTGGATGTGCTTTGGTTCAAGATGGATTTAACCACAATGAAGAACCTGGTAATACGGTAACACAGACATTCTCAGCTCACTAGGAAAGTCCTAGTGTGTCTCAACAGGCAGCACACCTGTACAGCTGTTTGTCAGTGACAGGGACAGTGGGATTGAGTGCACTTTCAGCAAGTTTGCTGACAACACCAAACTGTGTGGTACAGTTGACATGCTGGAGGGAAAGGATGCCATCCAGAAGGACCTGGACATGCTTGAGAGGTAGAGCAGTGAAAGCCTCATGAAGTTCAAGGCCAAGTGCAAGGTCCTGAACCTAGGTCAGGGTAATCCCAAGCACAAATACAGGTTGGGGAATGAAGGAATTGAGAGCAGCCCTGAGGAGAAGGACTTGGGAATGCTGGTTGATGAGAAGCTCAACATGACACAGCAGTCTGCTCTCATAGCCCAGAAAACCAGTTGTATCCTAGACTGCATCAAAGGAAGTGTGAGCAGCAGGTCGAGGAAGGGGATTCTGCCCCTCTACTGTGCTCCAGTGAGACCCCCCCTTCAGTAATGCACTCATCTCTGAGGCCCCAACACAAGACAGACCTTTTGGATTGAGTTCAAAGGAGGCCACAGGGATGATCAGAGGCTGGAGCAGCTCTGCTCTGAAGACAGGCTGAGAGTGCTGGGCTTGTTGTTCAGCCTAGAGAAGATAAGGCTCCTTAAGGGGAGACCTTAGAGCAGCTTCTAGTACCTAAAGGGGGCTTACAAGAAACCTGGAGAGGGACTTTTTAGAAGGGCATGTAACCTTTATAGAACATGGGGGAATGAACGGCTTTAAACTGAAAAGGCTAGATTTAGGTTAGATACAAGGAAGAAATACTTTACTGTGAGGGTGGTGAGATACTGGCACAGTTTTCCCAGAGAAATTGCTGGAAGTGTTCAAGGCCAGGTTGGATAGGGCTTTGAGTAACCTGGTCTAATGCAAAGCCAGCCAGGACATAGTAAAATACGTTGTACTTTTTTGTCCATCTTAATCTTGGTTGACCTAGATATTCAAAACTAGTCATCTCTCATACAAGTGAGAGCTATGAATCACTCTTATTTTCCACCTGAAAATTGTATGCATTGTCAAACACTGTAGGAAAGGACTGTATTAGAGGATTTGATTCTCAAGAAAAATACTGAGTTAAAATATGTATTTATTTGTAGCTGTGACGTAGCAGATCTATAACCTGACAAATTGAATTTTGTTGCAACAACTTGGGCCCTAGCAGGGTAGGAACTTGCAGTTGGAATGATCTAGCAACAAATATTTTCTTGGCAAAATAGAAGCATTTTATGGTGAAAATACCAACTTCCTTAAAAAATAGAATTGTTTTTCTACTGAGCAAAAATTAAAATGAAATATTGGGTTTCAGCTGGCTTGGACAAAATTGTTTTGTTAACAAACAGCGTGTTCCAGCATCCATGCCCAGGACTCACAGCTGCTGACGTGCAGGCAGCAGTTCTGGCCATGGATGCCAGCACCGTGTCCCAGGGCAGAAGGGAGGTGTTTAATTCCACAGAGGAAGCATGGTGTCGGACATGGTGTTCTTGCTGTTGTTCATGTTGGCTAGTTTGTGGTCTGTCCACCTCCGTCCTCCTCTGTCCAATGCTGTCAATCCTATTCTGGGCTGTTGGGCTCTTCCCAGCCCAAGTGTCCAGTGCCCAAGCAACTCCCTTGGGTTTCTGAATTCCTCCTTTCGAATGGGGCTTTCCTTGCCAATCTGGATCCAAATCTCCTGATCTTTCCACCCTGTTTACTTACCCCAGGTTTTAACCTATCATTTTTGGTCTTGCTCAATTTCCTGCTTGTACTTCTGCTCTTCCCTTGGCCGATACTGTATCCAGCGCCTTCTGGGCATAGCTATTTCCTCATTTGTATTGATAGCAGTCCTGCAGCCAGCTTTGTACTACTGGAAAGCTTTATCCCCTGTATGCACATGCCCTTTCCAGGTCATCAGTACCCAATGGAGTCCATCTACCTAGCAATGCTAATACTGGCTAACCGAAGCTGGGATTCGGCCTGACAGAACTTATAGGACAGGAGACTTGAGGAGAGAAATGACAACAGCAAAAAGGGAAAGACTGGGGAACCAAAATGCTCTTGAAAATACATCGGAGAAGAAGAAGATAGTAAAAATGAAAGTGAATTCAAACCAAATTTGATATTGTGGCGTAAAAATATAAAATGAAAAAATAATAAAGGTTTAACCTTCCAACGTGTGGTGAGACACTTCCTACTGTGGTGACACTTGGTCTTTTGGAGGTGCTGTTTAATCAGCTTAAGACTGCCTAATTTAGGAAGACATGAGAGGTTTCTGAAGATCTTTCGGGGCTCACACAAAGTCACTGTTGCCAAAGTAGCATCTCATACCCACAGCTACTGGCAGCACATGGAATCTCAGCCTGCGGCAAATGTGTAAAATTTATGCTAGTTTAAGCCCCTGCACTGAGGCTAACCTAATCCAAATTGATTTGCATTTGTGAGGGCTTAAAATGCAGATGCAGCTGCTGTGATGAGGATGACATGGAGTGTGTTACCCCATGGTATGCACTTGCAGTCTGTCAGAGGGTCTACATGCACCTGGTCCAGGCCTTCTAGACCCAATGGGAATATTTTTCCTTCATGTGAATGGTCCTCGGAATCAGTCCTGTAATGACAAAGAAGCCACTTTCTGGCTAATTATCCCCTTGCCAAAACACTTATAATCTTCCTATTCCACATATGAAATCACTGGCACAGGAGACTGCTTCAGATGCTAACATGATTAATATCACTAAATGGCTTCTGCACACTTCTGCTCTGCAAGCACTGTGTTGCCAATACTGGTCAATAACAGACATCACAAAATAAATACATGATATTTGCACCTGGTAAGCTCCAGGTTTAACCTAAGTAGAGCAAGTATTTACAAAGGAAAACAGTTTCTCCTTCAGATGGTTTTTAGGAGCATGAGGGATAAATCAACTCTGGCAGGGCTGATTTAGCATGAATCTGGTGGACCTCAGTAAAGGAGGAATATTACCCCTCCTGCCTCTGGGCTGGTGGTAGAATTTTAACAAGGGGTTCCTAAGAGACCCTTCCAAGCACATCAATGCATGTAGTTCATTAGCTCAGATGCACCTGAGGTCTTGGATTGTTTGGACAGGATGTGCTTCTGCAAAGTGAGTGTGAAAAATAGAGATCATGCTCAAACTCAAATCTCCAGAGGAAGTCCAGATGGCCACTCTGAAAATGCAATCAGAAAAGGCCTCTGGCCTTGGTGGTTTGTAGACTGATTTTATTAAGAATTACCGGAGCATTTTCTCTCCCAAAGTGGGAGAGGATTTTTCAGTACTGAAATAACAATCTGTTACTCAATTAAAATTTGTTTATACCACAAACTACGTGGAACTCTTTGGTAAAGGATAGGAAATGCCACTGACAACCCAATTTGTCTACTTTCATTTTGGGGTTTGGTTTATCCTCTTATCTTTCTCTAAACTCTTTTTAAAAATCTGAATAAATGATACAATAGCTGTGGGAAGGTTCGAGGAAGCATAATTCTAACTAGGGCTGAGGAAGTCAGCAATTAACACTTCAGTCAAGGCTGGCTGAAGGTATAATTTCAAAAACCTTAGCAGATGAGAAGTGATGCTGCATGGGAAGGTTGTGTATTGTCTCTGCTGCGATACTGCAGTGTCTGAACACTTTCTAATGAACCAGAGGTGACATTTGGAGGATAGAAAGTAACAAGTGTTGGCATAAATTTTGGGAAATGGTTGCTCAAGAGATTATTTGCTAATGTTCATGCACGCTCAGGCCAGCAAGGAGCACTCTTAACCAAACAAACAAAGAGTGCAAATGAATGTCTTGTCTTTCACAATGTATAATTAAGCGGTGAAACTCATTTTTACAAAATATTGAGGTCAAGAGCTTATCAGCATTAAAAGAAAGATTACATAATATAAGGATAATACTGAATCAAATGGGGTGGAAAAAACCCCACAGGTAATACACAACCTCCCTGCTGCAGGCATAGACAATGCCTAATTAATAATAAGACAAATTTTCCCCTTGGCAAGTTATGCTGTAAGTTTTCACCACTGGGTTTCCTGATGCTCCCTCCCTCTGCCAGGAACAAACTCCCCAAGACAAAGACTACACCACCAATCCACCAGCGCACACCTGATTCACAGTGAAAAGGTGTCATCACCCAAAGAAATCTCTATCGAAATTATGGTGACTTTAAGTGACAAAGACTGTCTCAAGCATGACCAGGAAATTACTTCCAATTCTTGTACTGCCCATTCTGTTTGAAAGATTGACGTTTTATTCTGAAAAGAGCCAAACTAGGTGAGTAAGGTAGGTGGTAGGGAATGGGACATAGTGCGAGGGGTCTTGCCCCTATAAGGGGCTAGCACAGACAGAAAGACAGTATCCAGGTCTCTGAAGTGTTAATTGACACACACAGAGAGCCAAATTGCTCTTTAGCTTCATCCACTGTCACCCATAGATTCGAGGTCATCAGAAAAAGACAGTGTTCTGCTCCAGTTTGTTATAAAACATAATTTATTTCTATGGGAATAAAAATTAAAGCAATTATCTATGGAATTTTACATACAGAAAACTGTGCAGAGGTGGAGTCCAACAAAGAGTGGCACAGGGAGGAGATGGAAACAGTCTAAATACATAATGTCTTGTTTATGTTAAAAGCATCTTCTGAAACCAAACTAATTGACAAAAACATAGTTTCCTCAGGCATAAAAAAGAAAACCAATTTAAAAATGGAAAATTCCAGTGAAGTATTTCCGTTTGCTCAATGCACAGTTATGCTTCAAAGCAGAGGGGTTAGTAATGAATACTACGAACAGAGGAACATGCTGAATGGGAGGTACCAGGTCAGTCTGAGAGACCTAGTGTCATTTATAACTGTTGATCCATTGACTTCACACATGGATACAACTCCTCGCCAATGCCCAGGATCTCATTGTGCTTCTAATTAAGTTGGACTCTGGTTTCGTATTTCCCCTATGATAACAGCATCACAATAAATCCCAGGGATTACATTTCTAGCACAAAGCTCACCATGGAGCTGCCTGGGAGATGAAATTGAGACAAGTAGCGCAGAATGCTTCATTGAAAGATGAGACACTCTACGTGAGAATAAAAGCAAGGCCAGCAGTTACAGCTCCAAGGAGGAAATTCAGTGGCTCACAAAACATTATATTTGAGAGTCTTAAATTGATTGCTAAGTGGGTTAAGAGAGAGATTGCCTTCTCCCATTCAGCACTGCAGAGGTGGAAGATTGAAGCAGCTGCCTGTCATAGACTGTGCTTTTCTCTGAAGCCTCTGGCACTGCCTGTGAGAAAGGCAGAGGAGGCCTGCTGCAGCGTGCAGTGCCATTTCTGAAGCCCAGAGAAAATCCAGCTGCCTCTCCAGGGTGCGCAAGTTTGGGCTCACATCCACCAGCCCCATGCAAGTGATCTGTTGAACTCCATTGGACCCTGATGTTCAGGCACCCGAACTGAGCCCTAAAGATCCACTGACTGAAATGGGAGCTCAGACACTTAAATTTAGATGCCGATGTTGTTGCCTAGAGCTATTCTGGACCCTGTAATGTGCTATCAGTGGCTGAGTGTTAACTGCTGTCTAATTAAAGGATATATGCTGGTAACATAGCAAGTTCTTGCAAACCAGAGTGCAGGATCTCAAATGTCTCAAATTTTTATGAAGAGGAACAGTAAATATTTGGTCTGTAAATGAGGTTCTGGAAAAAGAAATGACAGTGAGGCTAAATATATCCTTCAAATCTTATCCTGTGAATCTCAGAAGACCTGAGTTGGCTGTCTTTTCTCAGTCAGAATTCCCACTGCTCTACATGGGGTACATGGACTGCGGCTGTAAGTACCATTGTGGGCAGAGTGGGAAGGAAGAGAGGTGAGTGGAGGCATGGAGTAAACCCAGAGAGCACAACGGTCCCTCGATGCAATGAACCAGGCCTCTGCACTCCCTTCAGTCAGGGGAATCCGCTCTCACCTCCCCTCCTGCAGAGCTGGCTCTTTTCTGCCTCCTCTCCGCCATTTACTGGAGCATAAGGAATTGGATTACGTTAACCTCTGTGCTCATGCAAGGGGGAAGGAAAGACTCCCATTTCTCTTCTTCGCTGCTGCACAGGTCTGATGACATCCTTGCCCTGGGCTGCTGGCCTGGCTTGATTAAACCCTGAATAAGCACAGCCAGATTTGTCTCAAAGCTTTTACTACTGAAAACAATTATCTGGAAAGGGTTAATAGGCATTTTGAAATCCTGTATCAAAGACATATGGCAATGCGCCTGGAATAATACAGAATCTTTCTTTTCAGAGGGGTTTGCTCCATTCTGTTTAAATTCTGTGACCTTCAGGGAATCAAGTTAGTTCTAGCTTTTAGTTTATAGATTTTATGTTTGGTACTCAAGGTTAATTTCTTGCTTGATTAGATACAGGGAAATGCTAGCGGCTGCTGTACCACAGTGGAAATGAAGTCCGGTACTGTATTTGGTCAGAAATGTCAAGAACCTGGTAGTTAACTACAAAGAACTCATTTTGTCTTCCATTAGCAGCATTAAGGTAAGTTAGATGGTCTTCTGTTTTCATGTTGCAGAACATAAAAATGTCATAATGTGGGATGTATGCGATAATTCAAAGATGACTGTGAATACAGAGGATGTGCTACTGTTGTTAATTCATTATCACTATCATCACAGAAACAGTAGATGAAAGCTCAAGCAATTTGGAAAAATATTTGCCTGCTAAAGGAGCCATGCACACTGTCCTGGTAACACTGTAAATATATGCTAAAAACTTAACAGGACTGGACAAAATGAAATCCACATTATTTGGCACACAAGGACAAAAGAAAATAAAGCAAATAGACAGAACCAAGACAGCTTCAGTTAAAACAGCAGTGTTGGGTTTGCCCCTGATTAATTGCACAATACGGGCTGGTACTGGCAGGAGTTGGTCTCCTGTCCAGCCAGCTGCCTCTCATTTTCATAGCCCTGAGTCTTTCCAGCCTGTAGGGACACGATGCATATCCTTTGATCACCCAATAGCCATCATGAGTTGTGAGAGACCTTTTCAGAACGGTGTATCAGAAGCACAGAACAAATCTGTACCTCCTAAGAAACTGGTGTGATCTAGCCAGATCTGCTGCACCTAGAGCTCACTGCCAAAGCTGAGGGCACTCTCAGATCCAGCTTAAGACTACATCAAGACTAATTTCAGGCTGCTTCAGTTCTCATTTGCCTTGGAAGCAAGCTGTATCAGGACTCTCTCTTCTAGGAAGGGGCTGTTGATGGGTCTGCTCATGGGCAGTGGCATGAAGCCAGGCCAGAATTGATGAGTGAAGGCATCAGGCCACTCATGGGCAGGCAGTGCAGTCTTGAAGAGGCTGTAGTATTGCCTTGGGAGGTATCACTAACTTACTCCACAGATGTTTCCTAAGGCCTAGGCTCATATAGTCCCAGCCAGCATCTCCAGGGAAATATCACTGTTATGCAGCTGTTTCATGCTCCCAGCTCCAACAGCGAGCATCAGCTTCAAGTCAGACCTTTGCCATATGATGCTTGGTTTACAAATATTGCTGAGTGAATTTCTCTGAGTGAAGAGAGACAAATCCAGTTTGCAGTCAAAGTAAACACCTTTGAAATGACCTTGGCTAGTACACGGCTGTTATGCATCTGTTTGGAATAAGCTTGACAAGAGAATACGTTTGCTGCTTCTTTTGATGCACAGTTCAAGTGCAGACTTGAGAGCTTGTTGACTGTGAGCGTTCAGATATGGATCAGGGAAAGAATGTTTTCACATACAGCTTCCTCCTCTGCCTTTTCTTTTCTTCCTTTAATATAATTTCCTGATACTTCCACAGGGCACCTGCAATAGTAGTCGCTATGTGTTGAAGAAACTGGAATATTTACAAGTCATTCTAGAAGCATTTTCAAAAGAATTTTTGTTGCTTAAAGAACAAGACTATTTTTTTCCTTACTAAGCCAGGGCTCCTTTTTAGGAGTTGCAAATCCAAAAAGAAATATGGATTCATGTCCTAAATATCTGCATTTCTATGTGAAGAGAGCAGTGCCCGAACTTTGAGAGATATGTAGAGTAAGGAGCACTCTTTGTAAAGAAAGGTACTTTCTTTACAGTGGGAACCAGTCATCCAGAGCACCATGAAGATACAGAGAGAGATATCCACCAAAAGACCATGTTCTCTGGAGGCTTCTCCCGCTGCACCATATCCATCATTCCCCATGGAGGCACTATCCCCCCATCATGGAGGGTTGGCTTCACCTCTGGGCAGCTACCAGGCACAAGGTACAACCACCTTCCTCCTGACTCCCTTACTTCCCACGACTCCCTTATTAAAGCAGATCATACACGGTAGTTTGCAATCAAATGAACTAAATAATTCTTTCATTCTGATTTGTAACAATTGTGTTGAACGTGAAGTACTGCAGGTAGAGCAAGCCAGCAGCTTCCTTCCTTAGACCTGTGTCATATGTTGGACAGTTTTTTTGACAAGCATTACCAGAATCCACACAAGCTAGTGCCACCTTTCAATATCAGGGTCCACTCAAAATATGAACATGTGTGTTGGTGGTTTTGCAAGAGAGTTGTTTGAAGTAAAGTGAGGAGTAGGAGGAAAAAAACATGGAGTGAGACAGCACACATGAGGAAGCCCAGGCAGAGACAGTGCTACATGCTTTATAGGAGCAAGATTTGGGGCTAAAAGCTGGGCAAAAGGACCAGGAGAGAGAAATTATGCCATATCATCTAATCCTTCTGTAAAAGCAGCAAGGGTCTAACATCAACAGATGAAATTTCCCAGTGAAAATGTTTCATGGGACCTAGTGTTGCCTAATCCATCAACCAAAACTTCTTGGAGTATTGGCTTGTAGTTGATGGCTTATCATGTGTGTTTCCTGGATGGCCCAATCTACTGGCTTTGTGCCTGGGAGTTCAACTGCATCTTGTTCAAAACATGGCACACAGCTCAGATGCAAGTGATTGCTGGCTGATTTATATAAATGGTGATATGAATACAGAGGTGAAGGCTTTCCTTTTCCCCACAGAAGACAGGCAAATAAATCATAGATGCTAGTGCTGATGTCTTGGAAATAAAAGCTAAAGTAAACTGTCAATGAGACTTATACAAATGACTGTAATAATTTTGTTTTGAAGAGAACTCAAACTCTTAGCATCAGCCAGCTGGCATGCTCGAAGTCTGTAAATATTAAAAGCTTTTCTTTGGCAAGAATGCCAAAATATTACTGGTATCTCTGGCACGTAATTCAAATAAAAATTAAGTCAACTGTAAATGTTATCACAAACCTTAAATAGTCCTGATAGCTACTAAATGGAGAGCTTTGTTATGCCAGGCTGACATAACTTCAAGTAGTTCTTGAACAACAAGGACTGTGTTGGGTGATTCCCTGTTATGTACATGAAGTGTTTTAATGAGGCATGTTTTCTTATACAACTTAGTACCTTTCCGTTTTTGTTGCTGACTCTGCAGTGATGACTCCACTGGCCTGCGGTCCAGTCCTGGACTGCTGCATAACCTAGGCAGGTTTTCCTCAGTCTAGTCGCTGATGTTTGAGACCTCCTGAGCCTTTTGCATATGACCAAACAGCACATGTTCCAAACATCCTGTGCCCCTGGGAGAAGGTTGACCTGGCAGCATATGTGTGAGTGCTGATGCTGTAGATGCACAGAGAATTTCTGGATGCACAGTGGCCCTTGATGGACATGGCCAGCCTGTTGTGTGAGCACTTTGTGCAACTGCTCAATGCACAGGTAGAGGCTCAGACACTCAGAAAGGGCTACCACACAACTGGAAATGTTGCAGAAAGAAAGCAGTTGCCCAAAGTACACTCAGAGATTTGAGGAAGATGACTCTGAGAGAGGCTGGCTATCCAATAGCCTTATCTGTTCCTCATTCCTGGAAAATGTGTTTCTTACAGCCAAAAGTAAGAGTACCCTACTTGTTACCCTTGCTTGTATTGATTAAGCCTAGTATGTTTGCAAAGATCACAGTTTGCACACAGGTCATTCCTTTAGTCAGAGGTTAAGAAAAAGCTGCAAAACGCAGCTGGGTGCCTGTTTCCAGAAGCTTACATGAAGTAGGGAGGAAAACCAGAAAAGCTGACGGCTACTGGTGGGCTGGGCTGTGATGTGTATGCCCTCATCAGCCCCAAATCTGTCTTAACTGTATGAATAAGAGCTTGAGTCCATGCTAAGGCACCGTGTGTGCCTGGCTTCCTCCTCCTTCTCCTGCCCTCAGCACTCTTGGATTAGCTAATGATCTTGACTTAAGTACAAGCACACTCATATACAAATTGCATGGTGAGAGTGTGCTGTGTTTTAAGCCCAGCCACCAGCTAAGCACCCGCACTGCTCTCCACAACCCCTGGTAGGATGGGGAAAGAATCAGAATAGTAAAAGCAGTAAAGACAGTTTAATACATAAAGCTGTGCACTCAAGCAAGGCAAACCAAGGAATTCATCCACCACTTCCCAATGGCAGGAAGGTGTTCAGCCACTTCCAGGGAAGCAGGGCTCCATGATGTGTTAATAGTTACTTGGGAAGATAAATGCCATCACTCCAAATGTCCCCCCTCCACTTTTCTCCCCAGCTCCATATGCTGAACATGATGCCATATGGCGTGGAATATCCCTTTAGTCAGTTGGGGTCAGCTGTCCCGGCTATGCCCCTCCCAGCTTCTTGTGCACCTCCAGTCTACTCACTGGTGAGGCACAATAAAGCAGAAAAGACCTTGACTCTTGTCAAGCACTGCAAGCACGTGTAAGCACTGCTCAGCAGTGACTAAAACATGTCTGTGTTATTACACTGTGTTCTGCAGAAATCCAGAACACAGCCCCACACTAGCTACCATAGAGAAAATCATCTCTGCCCCAGCAGAGCTCTCCACGGCACAGTGCTCAGCCTGGGTATGGCGAGACACACAGGATCTGGAATTTCATTTTTACAGCTCGGTCATATAGAAAGAGGAAAAAATCACGATTCAAAATTACAATTCCAGCAAAAATGACAATTCTGTGTTATAGAAATATCAAAAGTACTGCCTGTGATGCAGAAAGCACGCATTGTCAGCACAGCTGGGTTTAAGTAAACAGTAGTAGGAGTTGTGAGGTGTAAACTTTAATTTTTCGTGTTCTTTTCCAAGCATCAGCCTGCCGAAGGGTTAGGTATGGGTAATGAGTCATTCCATGGTTATGCAGAAAGACAACTTGTGCAATATGGCATCATGTTTCTCAAGGCTATCTAATGAAAGAGGCCAAAAGTGTGTCTGATTTTTTTGCTGCAAGTCAGCAATGTGGAAGATACTAAAATATTTGTTACATAAGAGGAACCCTCTCATTTTGCTTCATTTTTGGAAATGTTGAAAAGGGCTTCTCTGAGATGAGCATCTACCAACTTAATGGGGAATGCCATGTGGATTTAGCAGAGGCAAAAGCAAGAGACTGAGGTAAGAGGTGGAGTGTGCTGGCCTTTTGTTGCACTGCGCTTGTTGCAAGCCACCATCACGTGGAGGATTATGTGCTTACCTCATTTGCTAGAAGGGCAGTTTTTCTCTTTTCCCCTACACAAATGTGTCTCGTGTGTGCTTCTAAGGCTTTTCACTGAGATGGGCTGTGTTTCCACACTGAATTACCAGTGAGTGGGTCAAACTCTGCCAGGCAGTGGTACAAGAGAGGGAAACAGAGCTCAGCCTAAGCACACTGGTGATGCCCACAGTGTCTGAATAAGGTTAGAGGCTGGTTTTGCTGAACTAGCACAAATGAGGAGGTGCAGCATCACCTGGTGATGCTGGAGTTAAAATTGCTTGCCTTTCCGGTGTTAACTCTCTGAGTGCAAAATAGGTGTTGAAGTGTTCTCTGATAACATCACATCATCACAGGCATTCTTGGCCTTTCCCAAAATGATGCAAAAATATCACAGAAAGATAAATACAGGGTTCCTGATATGCTGCCTAGGTATGTCATCTCAGCATTGCTTCATAACTATGTTATACTACACCATGCTATTACCTACCTCCTGGCAGGGTATTATCCTAGGTAAGGGTTCAGGTATCCTGCAGATAAATTTGATTAAGTGAAGAGATGCAGAAAAAAAACCCCAAACCCAAAAACCCAACAAAAAAAGTAGGAACACTTATGGATAAAAGGCTGGCAGAGAGCTTGAACCTCAAAATTGCAGCTCTGTTGGTGAACAGATCAGGGAGAACATACTCACACACAGTCCTGTGCCATGCTACTGGTCTTATTCAGTTAACAGTCCTGCAGTCAAAACCAACTCATTATTTGTTATAAGTGCACTTGTACAAAAAGGCTGCAAAACTAAGTGGGTTTTAGCACTAGCAGTTCGCTCCTCCTCTGCTTTAGCAGCTGCGTGTCTGAGGGCTGCTTGCACCAGCCTGTGAGTGACCAAACTGGTAGTGGTCAGTGGGAAACACAGACTTTGCACCTTCTCTGGCAAGGCTGTTGTGCTGGGTACTGACAGCCAGGCTGTGCGGAGCTGTTTTGAGGGATTAAACTGGATAATGGTGAAGAGACACGGATTGTTGGTGACTGCTCAAGATTTCATACGAAGTTTTTTGCCTTGTTCATCTGTGGAAGTGTGCTTCCTGAAGCTCCTGGGGCCTATGAGGTTCCTTCCACAGCTCCTATGTTACGATTCAAAGTATGGGGAAGGTGAGTGATTGGGATGGGAGGTTTTAGCTGGATCTTATGTAGGTTGTGCTTACCAGCACCTGGAACAGATGATGTTGGTTTTCTGCTTATTCCCTGACACCCTAGAGAAGGAAAAATGCCTGCTGTATCCCAGTGTTACACAAGCAACACAATACAAAGCAAGCATCAGCTCGGATCAGGATAGCGTTAGGTTTCCTGAGTCCATGAGGAGCAGTTAGCTCTTAGTTGTTAATATCTGCCAAAAATTATAAGAGACGAAGCTCAGAAAATTTGCCAAAAGCAGAGTTGTTGATCGCTGCCCTTGGCTGTAGGCAGATGGAGGCTGTGTGGCTGTGCAGGGGCAGAGGCAGGACAAGGACAGAAACTGCTTCACTACTTCAAGCTGTCACTCTACGGAGCCTCGCTTCTGAGCAGCCACTCAAACCTGCTGCAGCAGTGGCCCATGCAAATGTTTCAAAGGCTGGTGAAACAAACCACCCATCTGTATTCACTCAGCACAGAGGTACAGAGATTCTTATTAAGATAAAAGGATGCCACAAATCAGGCAACTATTGGAAAGTTTGGGGGCAATCTGGAGAAGCGGTAGCATCCAAAGTAGGAGGATATTCAGCTGTTATATTCAGCTTCCCATACAATATAAAGGCTGCTCGGCATCTACATGGCCATGGATATGTTGTTTTCTGATGAGAATATGAGTATTGGAAGAAAAACTAAGGAAAAGTGTGACTGCAACATCCTACTTTGCATCTGCTACTACAGTGCTAGGCAGTAAAGGAGAGAAGAGGGAGCCCCACTCTCCAAATACATAGTGCACCACATGGTGCATACACATACACTTATGGTAGGCAAGAGACAGCTTGAAAAATTCCCAAGCAGCTGAATTTGCTTCTGAAATTTCCAAAAGATGCAAAATCAGAACAGCCAGACACACTCTGCCCTTTCCCCAGCTTTCTGCTCACCCTCAGTGTTGCCCATTTAAGGGTGTTCACTTCCCTTCTCAGCCAGGGCTGCCTGCGCTCCTGCTATCAGCACTACGTCGGTGTGTGGCTTCAGCCTTACACAATTAAAAGTTTAAGAGGCTTGTGATCCAGAAGGCAAGTTCTTAAATCTAATAAAAATGTTCTGTGTTTGCTTCAGACTCTACAATAATTTGTTCCGAATTTCATGCTCTCCATTGGCCCAATTTACACAACCTCACACTAATTAGCTGCAGAGCTTCTTTCAGAGTTACAAAAGCAATCATTCTCTGTGATAGCTCTATGCTATGCCCAACTCCCTCTGAATAGACTTTAATGACACAGTAACCATGGTTACAGTATATAAAATATGCAGCCACGAAATGTGGAAATGTAACAGTGTAATACAATTTTCTCTGGAAAATAAAGGTTTTTGGCATATTTGCATTAATTAGGACATTGCATGAAGTATTTCATGTCTGCATTCTTTATGAAAATAAAAGTCATAACAGACAAAATGATTCCTGAATTCTATTCAGTGCAAACTGTACCATTGGGAAAGCATTTTTCCTGATAAAACAGGACATTTTAACTGGACGTCTGTAAGTGCCATTCTGGTAAATTGGAGTTACAGAGCACTGGAAACAAGCCCAGAGATCCTCTGTGATTGGAGCTGCCATATGTCACAGAGCTCAGGCTTTTAAGCTGATGAGTGGCCACTGGGAGGAAGCAGCAGAACCTCTGGTTTGCAGAACTGAGTGGGTAACAGGAGAAATCCATGGACCAGGCAGCAAACCAAGGCTCACTGCATTGTGTTCCCAGGCTTTTTGCCTTCCTGTTGCTATTTGTTGTTACATCTGTTTAATTGGTGTAAAACAACCTATTGCACATCAACCAAACCTGCTGCTAAATGATACTCTGAACATGAATGCTGCAGCTTCCTCCAACTTTCATATATCACATAACTCTTTTAGATGAGGGCTGAGGATGCTCAGATCTCTCTTCTCTTGATGATCTGCCTGTCTTCAGATTGTACTGGTGGGCTGGGACATGATCTAGAGTATTTTATCCTTCCATATACACCTTTAACATCTCCTCTTTGTTTGGGAAAAGGGTGGAGGGCGAACATCCCAGGAAAAGAGAGAGGCAAAACAGCCCTGCTCTAACTTTTGCTCTAGCTGTATTGCATGCTACCATATACACGTAAAATACAACAGGCTGAGTGGATCATCCATCACTAGTTTGGAACTGTAAAGAAGATCCAAACCATCTTGGCTGTAGGGACTGAAATGCAAAAGCTTACATCTGCTTATTCCTATTTGCAGCAGTGATGCAGTTTTTAATACAAAGGTGGTTATTTTCTCTTGAAGCATTCATCAAATGACATTAGATGAGGAATGTATTTATAAAAACTGTTCTCCTCATGACAAACTGACGTGCAAGAGAAAAGATTAAATTAATTGAAAAATATTTATTATGAATGGGTCATTTAGCTCTGGCCTTGAGCAAACCACCTCCTTATCAGCCTGACATGGGGAGATGCTCCACGTTCAGCTGTACCTCTTGTTCCCTCAGCTGCAGCCTAGTGAGAGAAACACAAAGGAAGGAAGATTAACGTTAGAAAATACAAAAGGATGAAAGGCTGGTGAAAACCCTTCAGTTCCATTTAGGTCAGGCTGCCATTCAGCAACAGCTCCGTCCAATTAGGCAACTGGAGTGCGCTTGTTGTTTATCCCTGTGTCTTGTGCACCCTTGCTGCAGAAAGAGAAGTGAAGGATAACACTTTTATTCCAATTCCAAAATACAGATATAACAATATAGCATTTAAGGAAATCAAACTGGATTTCTTTTTTTGTTAGCGTGTTATCCTTTTTTTGGTTGTTTTTGATTTATTCTTCCCCAGCATGCAGACAAGATCAAATTTGGAACCTCAGTTCTGCTTAGCTAGATCTTGTTTTCTTTAACACAATCCTCTGATTAGAACTTCCAAATCCAGTCGAAGTTAACACAGAAAAAGCAATTAAGATTGACTTGTATATGCTCTTTATAACCTTGGGCTCAGTTTCTGAGATACATTTTGTCTGCGCAGAAAGGACAAAAAGAGCTGGAGTCCTTTCTGAATCTTGTGCATTTTGAAACTCTTTCTCCTCACAGCATACAGCATCCCTGTCAGATATTTACAAAGAACCTGTCACCATGGGAACAAAATTAAACATCAGAAAATCAAAGGAAAAAACTGATTTTCTACTCTTCTATATGCTTCTGCAGAAAAAGAAAGACCACGTAGAGCACCAGCTCCCAACTTCAATCCAGGTTTGAGTTCATTCCCTGCAATGACCGCACCACCTTCACTCCTTCCTTCCTTCCTTTGAAGAGCGTAACACCACCAAAGAAAGCAAAGAACATATTTGAGAAGGTAATCACTTAAGTCTTGGTCTACATAGTGCCATCCTGATAAAAAGCATGGTAAAATTCTAGTCCTCATTGAATCAATGCAAAAATTAGCACTTTTTTCCTTTTCTAAGTGAAACGTAGGTTCAACATGTTCTTCAACACTTGGGCATGAAGTAAGTACTTCATGACTGCTGGCCTCCCACACAGAACTATTAGTCAGAGGACCAGGCTTGGGATGGTCGGGATTTTGTGGCCCTTGTGATGTCTCAGTGACAGACTGATGTTGGTTCCTGCTCTGTCGATATGGCTGTACCCACCTGTCCTGGTCCAGCTCTGCATCTCACAGAGTGGTGGCACAGGCACCTCCACCCTGCTCTTACCCAAATGCCCAACACTGGAATCCCGCTCACTGAACAATATGTCTTCAAACCATGTTGATGCTCTGAGAAATTCAAACTTGCTAAAAATATGTCATTTCTAAGAATAATTACAGACTACCATTAACCTTTGAAACTGAGTAAGTGTATTCAAATTACAAGAAAAAAGGACAAAGATATAGAACTATGATTCCCTTCTTAGTTTTTATTGCTATGTTTTCTGAGCTTTACATTTCCACATGCATTGGGTCCTGCACCCGATAGTGACTTGTGGTATCATATATTGTGGTGTCTTCTCCAGTCTCATTTCCATGCAGAAGTACTGGAAATTATTAACCCCTGATACTTGTGGTTTTATACCTGTGCTGTACTCATCATGAGTGCTTTCTGATCAAGGGTTGCTCCACAGCATTTGACCCACAGCATTATTGAAGAGACCCTGAGCAGATCAGTTGAAGCAGTAAACGTCACACCCAGACCTGCCGTTGTGTTTAAGTTCTCCCTCCTCCCCAGCCCATGTTGAACATGTATTTATCCTCTTTTTGTAAAAATAATTCTGCAGGCAGATCTGTTTCAGTTGCCTGGAAAGAAGAAAGCCCTTGCTTAAAATTGCTGCATTGCAACATAGCTACTCCTGCGCTACTCAATGTCCCATGGCATTGCACGAAACACCATGTCCACACAGGCCCACCTTTGCAAGTGTTCCAGCCAAGCACAATGTGAGTCATCTTCTGAGCTTCAGCTGGCTGACTTGGGAGGAATTTGCAGGTGTGTTTGTTTGGATTATGAGGAGACTATTTCAAGTGGAGACAGAATGTTTCGTTCCTGCTCCTCACTCCCATATGCACATTATATTCGTCATTCCTGTCAACAAACATTTGTAAACTAAAAATAATGTGTTAAATATACGTACTGCATTACAGTGCTTTGGAAGACATTGAACCATCTCTGCTTACAACTTGAATTTTGTCTCTTGGCTGTCTCCCTCCTTTGGTAGACAGCATTCTTGCTGTGCCATTTGGAAAGAAAGACCCATCCCTCACCTGTCACCCCTTCTCAGTTTACTCACCATTAGCTTCATAGTTAACATTCAGACAAGAGCAACATCTTCTGAAAGTCCAAATATTTTGTAGACAGCCTTGAATGTAGACATTCAACTGCCCTGAATCATCTTTCAGGGCAGATTTGTGGGACGTCATTTTCCACCAAGGGAAGTTACATGCAAGCAAATGACAGCCTAACTGGGAGCCCCTCAGGTTAAACAAACACGGTCTTCGTTTCCAGCACAGTCTTTCTGTTTGCTCTGTGTCAGTTTTGCTGAATACCTCAGACTCTCCCGGAATAATGGGCTCATTAGATATACAGGATACAAGTTGTAAACTGCATTCTGTCATCTCAAGAATAAATTATACCCAAACAGCTACGGAACAGTGACTGAGAACATAGTCTGGCATATGTATTTTGCATGATTCCCAGAACAAGTAATATCTATATGCAATCATTACCATTCAGGTAGCAAGGTCAAGGTCAAATTCTTTGTGTTGCTTGATCTTTTCCAAAGGTCATGCAAAAAGGAGCAGGATCATTATCCAGCACCACCTAATTGCAGTCAGATATTTTTATGAAAATCAGACCTGATTGTTCACAAGGTGTCCCCAGTGGTCTCTCACAGATGCATGCGAGACGGGCAAAAAGAGAGGTGGAATAGGTGAAGAAGGAAAAGAGTCTGTAGGAAACAAGGGGAAAGGAAGGAGGGGGGAAAAGAGAACTGTATGAAAGTTAACAGGGAATTAAAAATGGGACAAATGTGTAAAAAATCAAGCTAAAAGAAAAAAAAGAAGTGAGCAAGCACAGAATGCAAAGATTGTAAGTAAAATAATATCAGATCATTATTACAGACAACTGTCTTCTCTTCAGCAGAGGTGCCAAGAATCTTCACTTCTGAAATTGTCTGACCTCAATTTAATTGTACTTTAAGTATCCAACAAGGTGTCACAAGTGGAAATAAAATACACAATTATTCTCATTTTTCTTAATTAAAGCAAAATGACATTTCATTTATATTCACTTTTCTTCCCTATTAACACTTACAGAAGAAGATAGCCACAATTATTGGGCCTTTTTGTCCTTGATTGCATCTTCCCCTCTCAAAGAAGATAATTTGCCCTTAGGTGGTTTAAGTGTTTGATTAATTAGGACCCCAGATGTAGAAACACACAGGATCCTCATTAGAGGAGCAGAATGAAAATTAGGGATTTTATTGATGATTTGCCTGAAATGGACAGTGCTAGCGAGTGCTTCATGGGCTGTAACAGTAGCGCTGCATCCTTAATAAATGAGTAGTGGTGGCAATGTCAGGCATCATGCAGAGATATATCATTTCCTTTGAGGCACTGGTTCCACCTTACCAATTTCATTAATGGCTCTGATAAGCCATTAGGACATTTTACCCATTCCTGCCTGTCCAGAAATGTCACTGAGCTCTGATGGAGTTAGATCACACACTGACATGGCATGGGAAGACGTGTGGGCAGACTCAGCTCTCCTCTCATGGTGCCCAAGACATTTGTACTCCAATTCTATGACTTGTCACCAGCTCAGTGTGTATATCACACTGGCTCATTAAGTAATGGCAACACATGCCCATTAGAATAGACTAGAGAGATGGTCACTTGGTCATTTTCTCAAGGAAAAGTAACAGTTATTTTAATTTCTTTTGTACTTCACTTGCTTTCCTAGCACTTCTTTGGAAGGCCTTGTCAATTTGGGACAGCATTAATGTGTTCTTGATTCTAGCTATTGAAGACAGTGCCCTAGCTGGGGATTTTAAGGCCTATAAAATTAAGGCTAGTCTCTAAGGCCTCCTAAAATCATATTTAAATGCTAATATACTTTCCTGATCCTGTAATTTGCTATACAATGACAAACCAAAAGGCTAGGATGAAGCCTCCCCCTACTTTGAATGGCATGCACCTTGAGAGCCATAGTCAGACTGGTCTGGCTCTTACAAGTGCTACCAATGAGCAATGTGTAGCTGCAGGGCTGCTTGCGTGATGTTCTCATGAGATCCTGTGCCCCAAAAGCCGAGATCCTGTGCCCCAAAAGCCAAGCTCCTGTTGTTGAATCTCTTGGCCATGGAGCTATTATGGTTAATGATAAGAGAGATTTTTCCCTTTGGTTAACATCCTTCCACCTTTCCAAGATATTTCTGATCAAGGATGAGATGTGGGAGCAGTCGAAGGAGAAAGGTCAGGATTCTTTTGAACAAACCAGCCACTATGAAACACTTGCAGAAGTTCATTTCTTACAGCAGAAATAATGATTTGCAATGCAGACTGCTCACACAGTTATGCAGAAAGAAAGAAAATGTTACAAATAAAAGGAATGAAACTCTACTACTGTGGGATTAATGGCAAATACCAAGGAGACATTAAGTCTGCCTGCAAGAGGTAGCAGACACTTGGCAGGCTGAAAAGCATTTCTATATTACTTTAAAGAGGCAGAAAAAATATCGAAAAAACAAGGAAAGGGGATTGAAGATTAGCTTTGACATGTAATATTCATAGACAGAGAAAATATCTATTGCTATTTATGCAGAAGAGATAGACAATACAGGATTCTTGCAGACATCCAGCAATGTTGTTTAATAATGAGAGGTAATTTCAATCTTACTTCAATGATAGACAAATTAATCTCAAGTATTTCTAATACTCAGCTGAAAAATAATGAACAAACAACAGAACAATCTAACTCCCACTCATACACACACACACAATACACTGCATCCTCATCTCCAGGGGATGAAAAGGTTTTGATTTGTGACCCAACACTCAGGCTGTATTTGGAGTTGCCTATGGAGAAGGCTGAGCAGCTTGGGGCCATCCTGGGCTGAGCCTGAGGCTCTGCTCCTAGATGTTATGGCGCTGACCAGGAAAGATACCAAGTGCTGGAGAGGCAAGATTAAGCCTAGGGGTCTGGTTCACAGGGAAGCATCAGTAAGAAGACATCTAGAATATAGATTCTTGGGGTCACTGTGTTTTCATGTACATACCCTTTTTTTTTCTTAAAGAATTTGGAGTTGAAAATTGATTCCTGGCCACAGACAATTGTGTTATCCTTTTCTTCTTTTCTTTCTATAAAGTCAGCATTTTCACTTGGAGAAAAACATTTTTCTGGTGAGCTCTAAGTAAGTGCAACAGTTGCTTTAGTTGAATGAAAACTCAGTATTGACAGGAATTTGGGAATGTTGCAGATGTCCACACCATGGAGCATCTTCACGAAATGCCAGGCTGGATGGTGCTTGGAGCAACCTGGTCTAGTGGAAGGTGTCACTGCCCATAGCAGGGTTTTGGAACTAGATGATCTTGAAGGTCTCTTCCAACTCAACTCAATCTGTGATTCTATGAATACCAGTTGCTCTGGATGCTATAGTTTTAGGCTAGTGATAATCTTGCGATCAGCAGTTCCAGCCTTTGTGACATTCTTGTGCTTCCGGAACTCAACATTGTCTTTCCCCCTTTCCTTGAAGGAGACATGTCAGGTATGTGGCCAAGAGGCCAGGAGATGCAGGGTATTCTGCAGCTGGGTGACTGAACATGATGCGTCGTTCAGCAATCAAGTAGGCAAAGAAATGGCAAAGCAGAAAATTGGGATGAAATTGTGGGAAAGTTTAGTACATGAAATCAAGTTCCCCACTCTTAATATCAAATATCAAGTGTGTTTAGGACAGCAGAGGGAGTTCATATGTAGACAGATCAGAGGACTATTGACAGCTAAATATGTTTCTTCTGTATGACATGAATTGAAATCCACTGCCACTGCTTACAGGAAGGGGCTGAATCATTGTTTCTATCTTTGGGGGTTTATTAAATGCATTCTTTAATGCAGTTAAAGACAAACACAAGTGCTACTGAACACCTGAAATGAAGATTTGAGAAGGCAGTTCATGAGTAAAGACCCTCCCTGCTGCACCCACACTGGCTCTTCAGTGAGCTGCAAGAGTGAAGCCCTTCTGATAATCAAGTCACTTTGCTGAGTGCTTGAAATAAAGTTGTCCGTTGAAATCTTTATTATTCTCCTAAGTTCGTGCTAGATGAGAAAATGGCTAAGTGTCCTTCCTGCATAAGGACTCACTGCCGACATGCAGGAAACGTGAGGAGGGTTCAGGCCATTTTTTACTAGGTTGGTATCTATATCACAAAAGACACAATCATCCTTTGATTTGAACTACATGAGTATGAATTAAAATGATTACACCATCTGAAACCATTTGTCACTAAAGAATGTTATCTATCCCAAATTAGAAAAGAGAACTTGTGTGAGAACGAATAAGGAATAGAGTTTATAAAACTTCAAGAGAAATTCTAATAGCAAATACATGGTATTTTATCATAAAAATCCTAGATGATAGCATTTAATGACAAGCAAAACCCAGCATTTATGTTAAAGCCTGAGAAAATGAGGACTTAGGAAGCAATCAGTACCCAATTTCTTTTTGTCATGTGTGCTACAAAATTAAAAACCAGCTACGTAGAACAGCCTAAACCAAGGTTGTAGCAGCTGCAGGGCTAGGAAAATTCTGTAAAATTAGTGAAATTTTGATTGTAGGAAAAGAAAGGTGCAATGCTATGGTTAAACCAGAATGACTTCGGGAAAATCACTATGGTAAAGTATAAAAAGCATAGTAAAAAAAGCATAGTATAGGGGACTTCTTATGATAATGCAGCTTTTGAGAGCAATGTGGATTATACTCTTTACAAACCCACAGGTGAAATAACTAATAGTGCAAATCGTATATGATCATATAATTCTTGAATTTCCCAACATCAATTGATTGGAAGCTGCTGACAGTAAAGGTTTGAACAGGGTAAAATAGTAATTTATTTACTAAATGGTCAATGAATTAACAGGAAGTGATGGTGGTTTGTGGGGGTGAAGATCATGCAGAAAAAAATGACTATAAAAATAATGGATATGGATATGGATAGTCATCTATGGATATGGATAATCATATATGGAAGTCAACCTATATGGATAGGTTAACTTCTTCATGTTGAATCACAATAAGAACAAATGTATATCCATAATTAAGTTAGAGTATCAGGGCTTCCAATTTCCATGATGGAAACAAAACTGAGACTGCTTAATGTGATAAAATCCAGGATGTAGGAAATTCCTTTCCCAGACCATTAAAAGAACTGGAATGTGAACTGGCAAGTCGAGAAGAGGGACTTAGTGAAACTGAGATGTTGTCTGGAAGGTTGTAAATGCAATGCTGATCTTCAGGGAAGGAAAACATGATTCTGAGCAACACCAGGGCTTTTAATGTGGCTTTGACTGCAAAATTAGAATTTTGGACAAATGCATAAGCAAGATCAGAAAGGCAACAGAAAGTAGACTAAATTGCAGCATGGTTAGCTGCAAGATAGCTCAGGACATAACTAATCTATTTTCCTTATACAAAATCAGCTATTTCCTCCCCAAAAGGTAATGCAGCAGATAAAATCTAGAGAGATTGAAGGTAAGTGTTTCTTACAACACTTCATAGGATATTAGAATTTTGTTAAAGCTATCAGGGGTTAATGTGAAGTGAATAGAGAGCTGTTTAAGGAATAATTTGCCCTAAATCATATTAGAAAAGTTATGAGGATGACAGAGGTTACTGCCTCAATGATCAGTAGTGGGATTTATGCTGCTTAATGTATTAGTGGCCAACGAGGTAGAATCAAATCTGATAATAAAATTTACAGATGACATAAAGTTGAGAGAGATTATCAACACCAAGAGAGTAGAGTCACCACAAGAAATACTTTTTATAAGACACTGAAATACTTTGGAATATCGTGTTCTGTTCTGCTCACCTATGTTAGAGAAAAACAAAACTAAACTGGAATAAGAACACAAACATGTTGGAAAATGGAGTATCCATTTTATGAGGAAAAATCTTGGTTTATTTGGCTTAGGCAAATGGAAGTTTGGAGGGGATTGACTGTTCTTTATATTCCAGGGAAATTTTTAAAAAGGGAGAAAAACTGCTTAGGTGAAATAATAATGCTTTTAGGTGAAATAATAATGCTGTCCTAAGATCAGATGCTACCAGCATATCTTAATGCAGAAGATGTTTCTTGGTGGACAGAAGTCAACCTTTGCTATGCTATGAGGATACATAAGGAACAGCCAAAGAAGATTACAGTGAATCTTAAGGGGATCTAGAAGTGCTTGCCACACTAGACACCTTACAGTCTGTATTTTTGGATACACTCCAGTTGTTCTTTGTCCCCAAATCTCCAATTATTGATGTTCTTTGAACTCCACAGTCATATGCCAGATGGGTGCTGTGAGATGTGTACTCGTTAGGCTAGTTGCATGCCAACAGCTTCACAGCTTTAATTGCTGCTGTAGGCTATATCCATGCAGATACTTGCTGGTACTATTAGTGCAAGAAACAATATTAGAAAGGTTAACAAAGCTGGTCACAATGCTCACGGCATTATTACTGAGGTGGACAATTGAGAGGATAGATGTCCCAGTCCTACTTATCTTAGAAACTGCTAATATTTGTTGGCAGTACTTCAGGACCAACCAGCTGGACAAAACTCAAGTGTCTTTGCCTCCCTGTAATATTTTAGACTCATAAATATTTATTCTAGTAAATGAATTCTTGGGTTTTACAAACACCTGTTCTATACAATAGGTTTTCTTCCACCCACAGTAGAAGGAGGTGAACTTCTGTTTCCCTTGGAGTACATGCAGATTTTTGCTGGAGCATTCAGGAGCATAGAGTTTCTCTGAACCTTACATTCCTTTTATCATCAGGAGGTCATATGCTCTGCCACTCCCATATACATGGAAATCCATAAGCCTAAAGGGGGAGATTTACAGAGAAGTCTGTGAAAGCAGCTTCGCAATACTTGCCTGGTTCTGCATCTTATTAGCTTCTGCGGGAAATGGGTCGATCCAGCTCATAGTTACTACAGTATTAAACTAAATAACGGTCTTAATAACATAGTGAAATATATTCAGAGCCCTATGGTGCAAAATATATTAGATTATTTCAAAGACAGGACAATCTGAGTCTCTGGAGAAAAGCAAATGTAATTAAAATTATTTCTACTCCAAAAATTCACTTCTCATTACAAATGTTGCCATGGAGTATTCCCAATGCAATTTTTATTCAGAGTTAGAGAAAGACATATTAGCTTTCCTGAAAACTGTGTTATCTTGAATGAGGTAGTGTACGCATTGCCTTGAGTGAAAGAGGAATGGAAATTAGATGCTAGATTGTGTCAGATGACTTTCAGTCTTCAAATTTATATGGTCTAGGTAGGAAAACGTAGTATTTGCTGAGGCAGAGATGGAAGACTTAATCACATGTGATTTCAGAGTGCAATTATACAGTATTAAATTCAGTTATTAAACATTTGTGGAAAACACTGTGTAGGATACAAAGAAATATAGACATAAAAAGTGACGAACAGTAAATAAAATCCTCAGGTTACTTACCTAACTGAGAATATTTTATTACATGAAAACAACGCCATCAGCAGCAGGTCATCTTATCTGACTTATCTTCAATTCATTTACATGTTATTTGCTTAATTTAAATGTTCAGAGAAAATGAGAATTTATTAAATAGATTCACAGGGGCTGTGAATACAAAAAGTATGCTTTTCACTGAGTTACAACAAAGGAGAGTTTGCTGAGCAGGAAACGTGCTTATACTTTTTACTTGGACAGGATATTCAGAAAGCCATAGGTAGAAGCATCACTTAAAAACACAGTCTTAAAAACACTTTGTTTTGCTCCTCATGAGATAATACATGGGGAGTTCTTCCTCTGAGTGACATGAACAAGATCGTGATTTCTCTAAAAGGAGACTAGAAAAAGGGATGTTGATACAGGAGGAAAAAGATACAAGGCAATAATTGCAGAACAGAACTTTGCCTGTGGAACTCTGAATAGGCTTGAGATAGACAGATGGCTGTCTTTAATAAACAAAACAAAAAGCCAACCCTGTCATTTCTAGATAAGGCCAACAGGCTTAGTTTTGTGATGCATTGCTGAAAAAGAGAACTATATCTAAACGTACTAAAAATACCATATATGGATGCAGAGTGATGTCATACAGCTCCTTGATGGCAACTCAGTGAGGGACTGGTGACAATCCAGCAGTAAATGCAAATATAGACATTAGCAAAAAGAATTGACAGAGGTCAAACAGGGGATTTATATTTTCCCATTCCCCAGCCAATCTTGTCCAGTCAACCACACTTGCCCTCAGATTTTACAGTCCTACCTGAGCATTTCCTGACCTTTGTCATCTCACTGCTAAGCAATGAGTACGCAATGTCTGCACCCTCCTGTATAACTGTTCAAGGAGACTCACAGAAATGCTTTCCCCCTTTTTTTCCACTTCATCCTCACTCTCTAAGCAACAAGATGAAAAGAAATTCCATCACCCTTATTGGCGGATTCCTCCCACAGATATTGCAGCCCAGTAAGTGTTTTTGTGGTGCTACACTCCTGGTATTTCCATCCTCACCTCCTTTCTGGACTGAGTGTGAATGTGAAAGAACAGCAAAAGAGAGCCCTTCACAGTGATTGGGGTAAGCTGCCAGTACTTTTATGCATCTAGAATAAGCACTGTAAAACCTGGATTTACCTTCTGTCAAGATGCCCAGTGACTGAGCAAAAAAAACATCAGGGCAAATCTTAAATCCATATACACCATTTCTCCGAAGTCTGAGAAAACCTTAAATTCCTGAACACTTGAAAAATAGATACTAACAATAGACAATATTAATCTTTCAACAGAGAAAAAGACCCATTCTGCTTACACACTAAGCTGGAATGCACGAAAAAGGCTCCCAGCCCTTTTGCTTATGACAAATGTGATCCTGCATTGCTGCTGTTAGAGAACCTGCTGCTTTGTGCATTGCTGCTTTATGGCAAGTGGTGGTCACTGATGAGTTTGCAAACATGACACATGAAACACTGAGAGACCTGTTTGTAGAACAACATCTCAATCTGGCTGCAGAGAGCTCATACTGCTTGAAGAAGATCTGACCTTAAAGAAGGGTAGAGACACTGTCATTCAGACCACGCTGATGACAGCAGAAGTGAGCAGATGATGCACCACTCACACTGTTAAAGCTGTAGGAGCAGTACAAACATGGCTTTGAGTATGGCCAAGAGAAGATTACAGCACTGCAGGCACAACCCCCAAGCTCTAGGGAAGGCAGGATCCTCTTTATATGACTTAACGTTCTTGTGAGGATGGGAACACGCAAAAGAATAGAGGTGACATGTTTGGGTGACACATGTCAGTCACTGTTTGGCATTTGGACAGAAGCAACTACAAACACAATGAAGATGTAACTGCTAACTGTCAGTGTTTCTGTTATCAGGGAGACAAGAAGTCTGTTTAATTAATTCTGGGCACAGATTATTTAATTTCTGCAATATGAGACTGTTTACTTGCAATGTTTTAGGACTTGCCCAGCTTGTGGGTAGTTTGTTACCTGAAGATGAAGTCCTTGAGAGTGGTTGTTTGCTCACAGATGTGACTATGGGTATGATTTTTGTACCTGCTGAACTCTCTACCAGCAAAGCACACAGCTCCAGTACTGCTACAATAAATATGTAAATATGTAATAGGAACTGGGGTTCATTACCATCCAGTGTTAATGCAGTGCGGAGTCCAGTCATTTATGAGAGTCACTGATGAAGCAAATTCTGAAGAAGGATTTGTTCACAGAGTTGAAATTCAGCTTAATTTGATCCTACATAACAGAAGTTACTTCAACTGCCATTTACAGAGAGATGATCAATCACAGAAATGTGTGATGCTTTAGAAGAAACTGAATCTTGTGAATGACAAAATATGATCTGCAATGACAACAATTTGAGCTTTCTTAGGAACATCATTTTTCCAGCAGGGCCAGATCTAATCTTGACATTACAAACAAACAGCTTGCAGGTATCAAAGTTTAGAACTGCCAGGAAAATTACCAGCCTACTGTTTATTTCATAGGCTTTTTTCTTGCATGTTGTTAAAGAAACTTTATCCTTATCTCTGCTCGAGGTGTAGATCAGCACCACTTCAGAGAACCTCAAGCCCTCCCTGGGCAGACCTTGCACCCAGAGGTGCAGAAACACTGAAATCCTGGATCATAAGTAGCACAACACCTACCTTATTTCATCTTGTGCTACTGCGGCTCTGATTCCTGATGCCTCAGACTATGAAGACAGAGCTGTGCTTACTTAAGCCCTTTGGGATTACAGTAAGGCCACTATATTTGAGGCAAGAAAACTTAATAAAACCAAGAGAGAGTATGTTGCTGTTGAAAGACTATTGCACGTAAAAATAGAGAAACTACCTTTCAAGCCATAGTTGCAAACAGCATACAGATGATTTTCTTCTGCGAACAACAGGATTCAAATGAGCAGAGATATAAAATGCCTAATGGTCAGTGAGATAACTTGAATTTACAGGCATAAATTCAGATCTTCACCGACATAAAAAGCCCATCAGAAACTGAACATAGGACATGTGTTTCACTAGTCTTTATCTTCACTGGGTGTCCGCACAATGACAAGTAATTGTCAGGAGTACTGGAATGGTTAGTTCAATTATCTGAAAGACATTCCTTGTCACATCTGATTCAACAAGAGCTAAGTGGCTTTCTGGCAACAAGATGGCCTAACAATCCTAAACACCTGAATTTGATATTGCAAATAATTTCTCCCAAATGCAGTTGTGCAGGGTAAGTTACTTACTATCTTGTCATTCCATTAAAATTATACTCAAAATACGTACAACTGGCTCATGCTAAAACTCATTTTCAGAAAAAAAACCTGCCAGTGGAGTATGCATTGGATGCTCTACTTTGAATTAATATGAAATATTTAATTACAGAATGACTAAGAAATTAACAATGACCAATAGGCAGCTCTTCCAACCTGACTTACATAATTCAGCCTGGCATGGTTGACATGACAGGCCCATGAGCTGATGCACCATGTAACTGCTGCTCTGCTGTCGTCCTGGTAGGAGACACTGAGAAATAACACTAGTGTCACAGGTTGTACCTGCTACTATAGATCACTTGTCTTTCAGCCAGGAAGAAAACCTCAAAGAATCAATATCTGACCACAGATCGCAATTCCCCATTTTAGGATTTGAACTTCTTCTTAAGGGAGAAAAGCAGATGCAGGGGCATCACTGGAAGCTTCCTTTCGGGCAAAGCAGAGAACCTGAAAACTCCAGTAGAATTTTGAAAGAAATTGTTATCTGAAGATGGAAAATCTTCACTGGAGACTTTCTATAAACCCTTTTATGCCATAACAGTAAGAGGCATGTTAAGATGTTGCTCGCCAAACATTTTTGAAAGACCTATTCAGCCCTCGGTCCATGAAAGATTCCTTGCTTCTGACGCGGGGTGAAGTCACCATGGCGCAGGAGGCCCCCACAAAGCAGTATTGATAGCTTGTTTGGAGCCTTATTAAAGGCACATCCTTGCATAAGCTCTCAACAAAAGGGTAGGTTTTGTTTTGCAGATGTCATGTGTTTCCTCGTTCATGAGATCTGCAGTGCTTTCCCCACACCACACTGCTGTTCACTCCTCTGCCTTTCTCATACGGTGTCATCAGGTAAGAAAAGACACTGTTGTAAAACAGGTACACTGGCGAGCATCATTCATGTCGTGGTAGGAAGCTGGCATTCACATTCTGAAGCTAATAAAGCTCTAAAAGTTTCTTTAGTGTAGTCCTGGGATCAGTAGAGGTGAAATACAGAATAAAGGACTTAAAACTCATGCTAAGAAGACTTAAGAATTCACTCAGAGTACAACCAGCAGCAGCAATGGAGGAGCAGTTCAGAATGCAAAGGAAAAATGAAGCAGTCTTATGAAAGAAACCAAAGGAGGCAGATGGCAATTAGGTGTCAGTAAGTTCTCATTAACAGTGGATGGCTTCCAGACCCAATTAAAAGAAAACTCTTCAAAAAGATTTTTCAGAGCAGTAGAGACAAAAGAGAAGAAGCATTAAAACCCTTACAAGGCTGTTGTGTATTACAAAATCTTATCTTTTCATGGTTGTTTGGGAAAAGAGTGAAAAAGTCATATTTGGAATCTGTAGTTCTGTCACATCATAACTCAGAATCCTGATGCTATAAGCTTGCAAAACAGCATGTTCAAACTAGTAGAAAAATGGGAATAAAGTAGAAAAATAAAAGCATAACCCAAAGATTGTGCTTTGTTTTCTTCCTGTGTGTTAAAAATAATGAACTCATTGCAACTTACATCTCAGAAATGCAGTAGGAATCTTAGGAAACAGCACAGCTTTTGTACCTGCAAGACGCAAAGTAAAAGACTACTTTTGCCTGTGACCTTGGAGAAATAGTGCTGTGAAAGCCATTGGGCTCAGAGCACGGTCGCTTATTGCCCTCAGAAATCACACGAGTCACACCAGCTCAGGCTACAACTCTTTGGGCTGTGTGGGTTGACCCTGCAATTCACTGCTGGCCTGCACACCTGCACTCAGAGGTGCTCCTCAGGGCTGAGTGTGGGACAGAACCGTGCCCATGGGCACCGTGACCTCCAGCGTGTTTTCTGGTGCAGGATGCACTGAATGCATTGCACTGCCCTGGTGCTGGAGATGAGGGTGGCCTCCAGCTCCTCTGCGCTGCACACAGGGAGGAGTGCAGGCTGACAAGGGCACCCAGCACCTTCCACATGGGGCTGTGGAGGAGAGGGCTGAGCCATTCCCTGGTCTTTGTTATTCCTGGCAGGCATTTCCATGCAGCTGGGACAACAGACGGTAAGTACACAACTGCTGGGTGTAGCCTTCATCCCAGGGACACTCACATCAGCTCCTGCTGCTTGGTAGGAAGCCAGACTGTGATGGAAAAGTCCACCACAAGGACTGTCAGGGATGACACTGAAAGAATCTCAAAGGGCACCAGACACTTGTGTTTAGACAGCTGAACTGATGCTTCAACATCTACACATCATGGTCACAAATATCTCTTGCATTTCTGAGCTTCCTGCACGTTTCAGAGCTTTTCCACTGCAATGTGTCAGAGCAGGGCGCTTGGGGACACCTTCACCCATTTTGGTACAGCTGCATCATGTCTGCAAGGGCACTTAAGTAATGTACTAAGCCTACAATGTTGTCTGGCACTGCTGTCCTCCGTAATTTCCTTCTTTTTTCCTTTTCTTTTCCCCAAGGCTTCCCAGCAGCTTAGGCAAAGCCGCTTGCAAAGGTGAGAACAAAATAACCTACAACTTATTTTCTGCTTATCTTTGGGGTAGCAAAATCCAACTTTGCAATGGCATGGGGGTTTAGGGTTACTGTAAAATGCTGGGTTAATGAATTATGTCAATCTGTCAAGGGATTGTGGGAGGTTTTAAGGTCATACAGATGGAAATAGAAGAATTTCATGTTCTTCTCTCACTGACATTCCTCTATCTGTATCAGTTCTACACTGAAGAAACCTCCTCCCTCTGTTCCCAAATAGACCGTATTCACTTCCACATAACCACAGGGACAAAGAGAGAGCGACAACAGGCTTGTTGGACCACAGGGAAGCATAAAAAGGGGCCAGACAGCTGGAGTCACAGCTCAGAAGAGCCTTGGTGAGCTGGGCTCGCTGCTTCTGCTGTTGGGTGAAAGTGGGAAAGGTGCAGTTCTTCCCTCCAAAGCCAGCACCTCTCACATCCCCATTCCTGCCCATGCATCAGCAGTGCCTAAGCTGGGCATGTAGCTATGTGCTGTTCTCCAAACTGGTCTTTTCTTCTGCTAGGACAGGAAAATAAGTGTCATCCCCAGCATCCCATTACCAGCCTTGGCCCTGAGAGCAAGACCCACATACAGCCACTTCAGACAGTGTGAACAGAGGTTCCTGTTCTCCTAAGACGTAGATCAACTGAACCATGCTACATAATGCAATTGGATCCTCTCCTTGTTTCTATCCCAGCCTAATCCAAAATAACTCCATTCACTTTGCCGGAATGCTGCTTTGTGGGTGACAGAAAGCAGGAATTGAGGAGTTGGCACTGCCAAAGCTTGTCTTCATTTGCAATCATTAGTTTAATTTAATACACCTGAATGACTTCATTTGTGCTTAGCTTAGTTTTAGAGAGGGCTGGCATTCAGAAAACACCACTCCAGCTACAGGAGTGATTTGATTAGCAGTGCTGAGTGATTAGATTAGCAGAGTGGCTGGACAGACCCGTTAATTACTTGTTGTCATTCCAGCTGATGTATTCCCACTGCACCAGCAGCTTGAGCTATGCATTTGCATAGATACAACCTGTGTATGGTTATATCCCATTGTTTCTTTGTAATTCACAACCTTGCCTCCTGCCAGTGCTTCTAGTCCCTTAGCTTACACGGTAGAGGTCTGTACTAAGCTGTAAGCTCTGTTGTTAGCCTGTACCTGAGATCACTGTATGGTGCTGAAAACATCAGTGAGAAAAACTACTGATTCTTTGTGATAACTCCAGCAGAGATGTATTTCAGATTCTCTGGGTAATGCTCTTTCTTGGCATACACGGTGCCTCATTGCAGAAATACTACAGTTTTGTGATGCTGTTGCAAACAGCAGTAGTTTTCACAGTCTCTTAAGCTTTCCTGAGTTAAAATCATGGCAAAAAAAAAGCTTCCTAGGAAATAACCCCAGTTTTCAGGCTGTGGCTCTAGAGAAGTATGTGTCCACTTGCTATTTGTGACGATTTCTGTTCAAGGACATAAAAATAAAGCAAGTAGGCAGTGAGAGTAGGATTTCTCTTTGTAAACCTAGTCCCCTATGAGTTACATGTTTAAGCTTGTTGGTCACCTGGACTACTGCTGATGTCAGGAGAGAGGATGACAAGCAGCTTCAATGAATACTGCTTTTCCTCCCTTTGGTGACTTCTAGGAAATGTAGTCTTATTGAGAGCTTGATGCTTCGGTACATAAATCTGAGTGAGATGAATCCTACCCTTCCTGCTCCCTGCCAAAAGGAAGCAGACCTGTGCTGCTGCTCCTCTGCCAAGAAATAGCAGACGTTATGTTTGCCCATATGGAGCAGTGCTCTGAATTCTTGTGCTTGGAATACATGTGGAATTCCCTTTCTATTAAAAAGCAAAACAAAACAGCCTGCTCAGAAATAAGTGGAAGGCTTTTAGGAATGTGGAATAGGTGTTCTTTCCTGGATGCCAGGGGCAATTTAATATTCTCCTGGATCACTATAAATTCCTTTATCTCTATGGGTAGTAAATGCATGCAAAGTACAAAGGGAAAACATAAAGTAAGACTGTATGAATGCTCTCAACATGAATGCTCTAACACTGATGAGGAAGAATAGCATAAGAAAGGGGATAGAGCTGTGATGTTTTGCATTACTAATAACAGGTGCAGTTTTCATAGTAGAACTATCAAATCCTTCCATACTGGACCTACACCTCCTCTGCACTGGGAATTTCACTATATGAGGTGTGAGGCAATGAAAAATCAGGGTCATAGTATCCCACTGAGTTTCTGAGTCATCTTATTGCACTGAAATAAAAGCACTTTAGAAAATACAAGCCATCTGTGATGTTAAATGTAATTATCTGATTTGCCTTAATAAATGCTCACAAATCACCACCAACCACTTGAATTTTTCAACACTGCTCTGAGTCATTCATAAGCAGGTAAAGGTCATCATGCCAAGACATTATCAACTTTGATCATTATCAAGTTATTATTAGCTGCAATAGTACCACTGTTTCCATCCACATCCAGCACGTAAAAGAATTTAAAGGAAGGAAATGTCACTGTTTTTAGATCTGACATTGTGAGGATCACACTAGGTATGTTATGATACTGAAGTCTACACAATATTGGTTATTGCATATAGCTTCATCCTCCTGACACTGAGGCAAGTGACGAACATTACACTTGTTAAAGGTCAGATCCCAAGCTCTGTGATCCAGATTCCCCATGGCTGGAGCTTCTGTGCATCAGGAATTCCCAAGATATTTTTTTCCATTTGTATAGTAATTTTACCCAAGTGTGATAGGGACACTGTGATTGTACAAATTAAATGTTCTGGTTGTAAGTGCACCATGCTCAGGATGTAGCAGCCCTACTGTGCATACACAGATCACGTTCCAGACATGCTTTGTACAGATGCACGTCCCACACTGCAGAGGTTTATGTATTTCTCTCCAAGGAGACCCAAAAGAGCTATGATAGTGATACCTAAAACTTAGTTTCTTAGAAGTTATTTGCACCTGTAACAAAAGCCACAAATATGAATTTAAAATCTATTCTGCATAAGTATAAATGTTTGTCACTGCCCACCAGGAAGAGCTGCATTCATGTTATCTGAGCACACTGAGGCTCCACAATACAAACATCCATGCACACACCAGTTGATGTCTAATGTGTGAGTGTAGCAAGAGTGGTTTGAATGCTCAGCCAGTAAAAAAACAATGCAGAATTACCAAAATAAACACCTTACATAAGCAGAATTGACTTTGCTCCACAGCAGATCTGGTCCAGGATCCTCAAAACAGGACATATATAAACCCACAGGACCTGACAGATTGCATCCAACAAGTGCTCAGGGAGCTGGCTGACACCATTGCAAGATGTGTCTCAATTTACCTTTGAAAGCTCATAGCAATCGGAGAAGATTTCTGATGTCTGGAACAGAGCAAATTTCAGTCTTATCTTCAAGGGAGTGGGAAGGGCAAGGATGAGAACTACAAGAACTACAAGGGAGAACTACAGTTCAGTCAGCCTCACCTTGATCTCTGTGAAGATGATGGAGCAACTACTCCTGGAAACCATTTCCCATATTTAAGATAGGAATACCACTGGAATGGAATCCATGGTCAAAATGGACTTATAAAGGAGAAATTGAGCCTGACCAACCTGACAGCCTTCTATGATGAAATTATCGGCTTTCAACACTGTGTCCCATAACACCTTCAAAATTGACAAAGTACAGACTAGATGAGTGGCTGGTGAGGTGGACTGAGAACTGGCTGATGTGCTGGGCTCAAAGGCTTGTCATCAGCAATACAAATTCTATTTGGAAGTCAGATACTAGTGGTTTACCGCAGGGGTCAATACTGGGGACAACACCTTTCTATCCTGTTGAGATGATGAGACAGTGTACACCTTCACCAAGTGAGCTGATAATACAGAACAGGGAGGAGTGGTTGGTACACTGAATGGTTGTGCTGCCATTCAGAGGCACCTGGACAGGCTGGGGAACATGGATTTACTGGAGTGTGCTTGTCCAAGGGCCATGAAGATGATTTAGGGATCAGAGTATTTCTCATTCAAGGAGAGGCTGAGAGAGCCAGGCCTGTTCAGCTTGTAGAAGAAAAGATTTTGGGGGGATCTCATGAATGAGTATGAATTCTCGATGGGAGCGGAGGGGAATAAAAAGATGGAGCCAGATTCTTTGCAGCAGTGCCTAGTGAAAAGAAACAGGGCAATGGCCACAAACGGAAATACAGGAAATTCCATTTAGATGGAAAAAGAAACCATGAGGAGTGGTCAAACACTGCAGCAAGGTGCCCAGCAAGGCTGCAGAGTCTCCACCCTTGGCAATAATCAAACCTGACTAGCTGTGACCTTGAGCAACCTGCTCTAGTTGCCCCTGCTCTGAGCAGGAGGCTGGACTAGATCCCTAGAACTGCCTTCCAGACCCACCAGCGCTGTGATTCTGTGATTGTGGGTTACTGAGAGCACTGATTTGTTCCAGCCCACATCAAGTTGCAGTTTGGCAAATAACATCAGAAATCAGGATTGTTTAAACAAGTTACCCAACTGTTTACCAACTGGTCACATGCCCTACATGTTTCTCTACATGCCCTGCATGTAGACTGTTTCTCTAGCTCTGTTTATATACACATCCTCTGTTAGGTATGTTTTTTTCCATTTTCGATGAAGAATGCTTATATGATAAGGCTCAGCAATTCACTTTCTGCAATTGAGAGCAAGGAGGCACTCAATGTTTTACTCTTCTCTGCAGAAAAGGGACCCATGCATTTTTCAGGAAACCATAAATCTCATTCACTGGTCTCATATCTCCAGTACAAACTCATCTGAGGCTATCACTGAAACAGCCAAGTTCTGCATTGGTGGCACTACCCTCACTTGGTTGTTTCTACATCATACTGCCCAGCTCCTTGTGCTACCACATGTGTTTGGGCAGTCACCAGTGAATGAGAGCTGGAAACTGATGGGGTAGCACTGAACAGGTTTTGTACCAGGCTATATTTCAGTAAAAAGGAAGACTGTTTGAGGCTAGTAATAGTAGTAGAGATAAGGAAGGTAAACCATGGCTTCAGACAGCAGTACAAGGTGAGGGTAGCTAAAATTGTTCATAACATCACAAGATGATTCAGGGTGGAAAATACCTCAGGAGGTCTCTAGCCCAGCCTCCTGCTCCAAGCAGGGTCAGGTGTGAGATCAGAGCTGGCTGCTTAAGCCTCCATCTGGTTGGGGCTTGGAAATCACGAAGGATGGTGACTGCAAAACCTGTCTGAGCAACAAGCCTGCTCCAATCCATGACTGTCCACCTGGCAAAAGAGGTTTCCCTTATACCCAGACTGAACCTCTTTTTTCAGTGTATGGCTGATTTCTCCCCATCTCCCACTATGCATCACTGTGAAAAGCCTGACTCAAAAAGCTGCCATCCAAGGCAGCCATGGCTGTGGTCTATGCATTCATCCTCACTGCTGATGCTGAACTGTCCTGCTTTGTACCAGGCACAGTGCTGTGTTTTGGCTTCAGCCTGAGAACAGTGCTAATAGCACACCAATGTTTTACTTGTTGCTAAGTAGCACTTACTCTGATCAAGGACTTTTCAGTCTCTTGTGTTCTGCCAGTGAGGAGAGGCACAGGAAGTCGGTAGGAAGCAGAGACGGGACACCTGACTCAAACTAGCCAAAGGAGTATTCCATACCAGAGCGCATCATGCCTAGTATAGAAACTGGGGGCAGTTGGCTGGGAGGGGATGACTGGTGCTCCAGGATGAGCTGGGCATTGGTCAGCGGGGGGTGAGCAACTGTATTGTGCATGATTTGTTTATTCCTTCCTTTCTCTTTTTATTTCCTATTACTATTATTTATTGTATTATTCTTTTTTACTTTAATTTCAATTATTAAACTGTTTTTATCTCAGCCCCCATATTTTCACTTTTTTTTCTGATTCTCCTCCCTGTCCCACTGGGGAGTAGGGGGAGAGTAAGTGGTTCTGTGGCACTTAGTAACTGTCTCGGCTTAAACCACAACAGCAAGTTGTCACAAACTTGTTTCTGGAGGAAAATCACAGAATCACAGAACCATAAAATAGGATTGGAAAGGACCTTAAGATCATCCAGTTCCAACCCCCCTGCCATGGGAAGGAACTAAACCTCACACTAAACCATGGCACCCAAGGCTCTGTCCAACCCTGCCTTGAACACTGCCAGGGATGGAACATTCACAATTTCCTTGGGCAACCCATTCCAGTGCCTCATCACCCTTACAGTAAAGAGCTTCCTCCTTATATCCAGTCTAAACTTCCCCTTTTTAAGTTATAACCCGTTACTCCTTGTCCTATCACTGCAGTCCCTAATGAACAGTCCATCCCCAGCATCCCTATAGCTCCCCTTCAGATACTGGAAGCTGCTATGAGGTCTCCACGCAGCCTTCTCTTCTCCAGGCTGAACAGCCTCAGCTTTCTTAGCCTGTCTTCATACACGAATGTGTGGCAGGTTTCCACATTTGTACAAAATTTCTCTTTATTTTACCACAAAGCAAGGAATGAAATAAACAACTCATTGGATCATTTGATGATGGCACAAGTCAGTAGCACTCTCTGCGCATGACTTAAGACATAGGTGTTACTGGAGAGTGGAATTAACCTCATACTTATAATAGGACACATTTGCACATACTGCTGTTTGCCTCAGACATGTATGGATCACCATTAACTTATCTGCTTCCCTCTCCCACTTTCTATCATATGAAATAAACCATAATAAATTCTGTGGATCTTCTGATAACAGTCAAAATTCTATTCTTTCTCCTTGCAAGTAAGACCAGAGGACACTGGCTACTTAACAACAGAATTTGGTATTAAAAAAAAAATAAATCAATTACTGAAAAGTCAAAAATACAGAAAACACCAGCAATTGCAATGTAATGATAAATACACCTTGAAGACATCTTATATCTTTTCTGAGTCTCTTACAGATCCCCAAATGCACTTCCTGTATTTTTATGGATTATCATGCAAACTATTTTTGACAATAAAGGAGTATAGCTGTGTAAGAGAAACAATATTCAAAATATATTTCAGCAATAGTGTAGGCAAAAAATATTAATTATGCAGTTTCACTACTGTACTACTAAACCCTGCTTTTCAGTGCCTTCATGACACTGTAAAATCATATTACATATATTTTAGGCATGTTTATTCTCTTTTGGGGCAGACTGTGGCCTCTGTGCCTAATAGCTCTTCTAAAGTTGTTCTCAGACCTCAGAAAACTGCTTCTGAATCAGTGTCCACACTTTAACACACAGCATACCTTGGTTCATCTTGTGATGGTAAGACTCAGTCCACACAGGCATAATAATCTGTTTCCATGGATCAAACCATAGGACTTATGTCTGAACTTGATTTCTCCCCTTTTCTCAGTATAGGCTTAGTTGAGTTATACAGCACCTTTTTATTTTAAAATCAACCCCCTGCAGAACATTAATAACATAAAGTTAGATACTGGAAAAAAAATTAGCAATGTACCTAGCATTTTCCTCCTTTGCCTTTCAGGTATTTGCATGAAACTCAGCAGGTCTTATCAGGAAATGCCACTTCCTATAACAAAAAAAAGACTGCACAGAAATCCCCACCCTCCTCCTCTCACTCCACGTCTGGCACTCAGTATCCCTCAGGTTGTTTTTCCAGCCATGTGGCTGGCTCTGACAAAGGGAGGGAAATTGGATGGGAATTCTCTACTTATGGCGTCCACACCTGAATTTCCAGCTACCTCCTACACTGTAGTGTCCATAAAATTTCTGCTGAAACTTCCTTGTTTTTCATTACCAAACAAGTGTAGCTTTTGACCTAGGGCGTGTGCTGAGATTGTGCCTGAATCACTGTAAAGCCCTTCCTTATTCCTTCCCCAGCCCTCAATACTGGCAAAGGTACTGAAATGGAAATCCCCAATTCTTCTTCCCCATCAATATCAAATCTGTACAGTACTATGTATGTTCCTCCCAATCTAAATGCACTAATCATTAGTTACCTTTGAAAAAAACACTCATTTCCATGTACTCTTTCCCAGCAATACACAAGGCAATATGAAGTCCAGACACTGAGCTGCACCAGGGGAGGTTTAGACTGCATATTAGGAAAAATTTCTTAACTGAAAGGGTTGTCAGGCATTGGAACATGCTTCCCAGGGGAGTGGTGGAATCACCATCCCTGGAAGTGTTCAAAGCCCTTTAGATGAGACCCTCAGTGATATGGTTTAGTGGTGGACTTGACAGTCCTAGGGTAATGGTTGAACTTGATGATCTTAAAGGTCTTTTCCAACCTGGCTGATTCTGTGATTCTATGTTAGGCAGGCTGAATGCTTCTGTGATAGTACTGCTTCTGTCACACTGGAGTTTGATGACAAACTTTGAATGGTTTTAATTTCACCATCACATTTTAGGCCCATTCACCTAAACGAATCATAGCCAAAAATGTTCAGCCATGGCTGTGATGCTGTTCACCACCAGAGACACTTTGTGTCTGTCTTGAGGTCAATGATTTTCCGCTGTTTCTTCAACTGCCCCTGAAAGATGGCTTTGTGCATGTATTTGAGCACTCAAAATAATTAATCTTATTTGAAAGTCTTCAGTCACAATGATATAGCAAATGTACCTCACTAACAAGGTTGTCAGATGAAGATGAGTGAAAAAGTCACTATGTTTCACAGAAAGGACTTAGGAGCACAAAGGGATGCTTAAAACTTTCATCTAATGTTAGCTGGCAGAAGTCTTACCTAGAAATAACTGAAATGGTTAAGGAGCCTCTGGTCAGCATTGCTTATTTCATCTGGTGACCTAGGGCAAAGGACACAGAAAACTGACTTTGGTTGTGACAAACCAAGTCTGTTTAAGGGGAGTTTGTTTCACTTTAAAGAGAAAGTTTAGAAGAAAACTCTCTGGAGAGAGGCAAGGTAAAAAGGGAAGGAAGAAAGCAAGGAAGTGTGATGAGGTAGCTCTTTCTGAGCAGAGAAAGCTGGTCTTTTTCTACTCTGTAATTTAGCAGGGCATTTTTAGAAAGTTAGCTCACTCTTACTGATGTTTTTGAAAGCTCTGCTCAAAACAGATTGTACCTTACCATAGATTATTGAATCAATTTACAGCCTCTTTTCTGTAATGAGTGACATACATTAAATTACAATTTGCCTAGTCTTGACCATAATTTGAGAAGTTTCTGATGATTTTGATACTGTTAAATACTAGGTCTCACTAGCTATCATGTAACATTAGGTATCAAACACACCACCTTTTAACATCCATCACGCTCTATTTGATATCTAGTCACAGCCATAATTTTGCTGTTCTTCAGCAGGCACAAAGTTGTAATTAAACACTACAGGGCTGTTTAAAGGGCTCAGTAAAAGTGTACTCAGTTAGGGTATAGGACTCCAGCTCCCCATGTTCATGCCAGTTGCACTGTAAGCTTTGATTTATTGACTTCCAACTCATTCTTCTCATTCTACCCAAGAAAGCACCGCTTCACATATGCATTAGCCAGGTAATTACCCTAACATACCTCCAAATACTGTCATGATTAAATAAATGGTTAATGATTAACTGAATACATAAGCTTAATACAAAATGCCATCAAAATCACAAAAGCTGATGTGGTAATGTTGAGAAGAAACTGCTGACGGTTGTACGTGTGTATTACATATATTTGAAAACTGTGAGATCATAACAGAAAACGTGAGTATCAGCCCATTTCTCCCATCATATGGGATCAGGTGCGTGGTTATACTGCACTTGGGAATACCAGCATATCCTCCCCATCATTATTACTTATAATGCACTGTGAGTATGCCTACCACTTAGCTAACATGTGAAAGACAAGGCTGCTGCTCAGGGAAGCTTGTATCTTGACTCATATACAGCACAAAGGCTAATAGTTCAAATGTATATGAGAGCAAAGGCCATGTGAGGTCTTCAGGGCAGAGTTGGTACTAGAAAGCTTCAGGAAAGAGCTGGTCTTCAAGGCCATTCTGTAAAGGCTCTGTTTTTTCTTCACAAAATAAATGAAGACCCAATTTGATTTGAATTACTTTAGATATTCCACGAATGTCAAAGTTCCTGAGGTTTATGGAGAACTTATTCATTTGCACATCATACGCTCTTGCACCCTAATTTGAATGCACAGAGGTTTGTTTTGCAGAAATAACCTGTCATGAATAACACTTATTAACCACAATAGCCACTGCTAAGAAACAAAAAGAACACATAAAAATGTTTTTACCCCCTATTTGTATTTGCCCTTGTGCACTCAGCTCTTCTGCTGTCGTCTTCTTGATTTTAGTAATGACATAAATTTGGTGAGTCCCAATGGTCAGGCACTGGAACAGGCTGCCCAGGGCAGTGCTGGAGTCACCGCCCCTGGAAGCGTTCACAAACTGTGTAGATGACGCCCTCAGTGCCATGGTTTAGTGGCAGTCTTGGCCGTCCTGAGGTAATGGTTGGACTCAATGATCTTAAAGGTCTTTTCCAACCTGGTTGATGCTGTGATTCTGTGGGCAGGGTGCCCCCTCAGCCCCTTCCCCCTTCACCTCACGGTGGTCACCACCCTGCCAGCCTCCCACAGCCCAGCCGCTGCCTCCCCAGCCCTGCTCTCCCCGCTCGCCAGGTAACTGCGGAGCCGCCCGGCTCCTCCGAGACCACCTCCGAGCGCGTCGGGGGCAGCGGGTGCCTCCGCTCGGCAGCCCCGAGGACGGCGGGCCCGGGCGGGGTGATGCGGCCGGGACTACATCTCCCAGGGTGCAGCGGGCGGGCGCACGGCCCCGCCCGCCTGTCAGCGGGAGCGCTGCAGGTTGACCGTCGCGGCTGCAGATGAGCGCAGCCCGCGCGGGCGGGGGCGCAGCCGGGGCAGCGCCGCCGGGGCCGGGTCGGCGGCCGGCGCACTATGCAAGGCCGGGAGGATGGCGGTGGAAGGTAAGGGCTCAGCGTCCCCGCCGTCCCTCCCCTGTCTCCTCCTCCGGGCTCTCACCTGCGCCGCGGCGGGGCCGGCCCGGCCCGGCTCAGCTCGGCGGGAGAAGTGGGAGGGCTGTGCCCGCCGGCGGGGCCTGAGGCGGTGGCGGGGCCGCTCTGCCCCCGCTGCACCGGCCTCGCCCGCGGGGCGCCCGGCCGCCTCCAGAGCCCCTCGGCCCGGCCGCCGCTGGCGCCGCGGCTGCCCCGGGCCAGGTGCCGCGGGGCCGAGCCGGGGGGGGGCTGCCCGCGGAGCCTGCGGCAGCCGGAGGCTGGGGTCCGGCAACTTCCCGGCGATCCCGGCGGAGCCGCCTCTGCCGGACCTGCGCCACCTCCTCCGGAGCGGCCCCGCTCAGCCCGCCGGGCGCTTCCCGCCCAGCCGCCGCTCTCCCGCCGGTGCTGCGCAGCCCCGGGGTGCCCTGAAGCCGCGGTAGCCGCTGAGTCCCGGCAGCCCTCTCCGCCCTGGCAGCACCGGGCGTGCTTGGCCCCTCCTTCCCCGCAGGAGATGGAGAAGCCCAGGGCCGCGGTGCTCAGCTCCTGGGGAGCCGCGAGGTGTTCGTGAGGTGCCCGGCTCCTGGGGAAGGGCTCAGTGATTGAGGTGGTGCCTGCTGAGAGCTGGAAAGTGGGCGCTTTGCTGAGGTCTTCCATGGATGCTGGGCTCCTGCAGCAGTCTGACGTGGGCTGCGTGTTCCCTTTCCGTGGGGCTTTTGGGAAGCTGGAGGAGAGATTTGGCTGGGGAGAAGGGAAATCCACTTTCCTGCCACCCACCGAGTCCAAAATTCACTCAGTTTTCTAGCACTTCAAAGTAAAGCATTGAGGATCCCGAGGTTTATGTCCCATCTTGCTTTCTTCTGTGCCCTTGGGAAAGTTTCAGAAGCCCACAGTGTGAAACCTGGCCATCTGACCTCTCTCCTGTGCTTAATTTGGGGTATGTCAGGGTTTTTTTTTTGGGTGCTCATGTTGAGACCGCCTTCAGCTTTGTTTCTCAGATATGCTGAGATCTACAGTTCCATCAGAGACCACTTGCTTTATTGCTGAAAATCATGCTGAATCTGGTTTTTGCTGAGTACCCAAGTGGGCAGCACAGATGGTAGTCCAGCAAACAGTTGAGCTTACTGGAGGCAGTGGGCAGCTTAATGGCATTGAAAACCAGCTTCCTAGGCAAACTCAGACAAAGGTAAACAAAACCACTGTGTCTCAAAAGATGTCTGTGTACATCCCAAGTTGTCTACCCGAAGCTGTAAGCTTCTCTAGGAATCCAACAGATTTCTTGTGCACAGGCTGCTTTACTGAATGGCAGTTTTGAGGACTGTAATGCTATAAAGAAGGAAGGTTGTGATCCTGATTAAAAGCATTGCTTTTTTGGTGGTGAAAACTTAGACTGAACTGGGCATGCGTGCCCAGTAGTGGGTAAGTAAATGAAGTGGACTGCCATGCACCAGATGGTTCATGTGCCAGTAGCAACCCCTGTTTCAGTGCACTCTCTAATGTCATCCTCCTTTATTCACTCGCAGTCCTTCTCAGTCTGTTTGCTATATCTTTTCAGGTCTGTAATATCTCCTGTCGTATCTGCAGTGCCTTCCATCTGAGAATCTCTAAAAGCTTTGTAAATATTAATGAAGGAAAGCTCTGCTAAAGCTTTGGGAAGCAGTGCTGTTCCCTTCTCCTGAGATGGGATTTTTTTCTTTAACTTGTTCTTCCTATTTCCTTCCCCTAGGATGCATCCCTCCTATGATCTCTCAGAACAGGCTTTCTTGTCTGTATGTTCTGCTGTCCTCCCATTTTGGGTTTTTCTCTCTCAACTTTCTTGCCTTTGCATATGTCTATTTCACTCACACTGGCACAGCAAGATGACTACTTGCTTCTTCAGTACAAGTAGCCATGTGGCTGTGACTACTTTGTGTTCAAGTAGTGCCTGCAGATTTAAGACCTTTAGGTAGCCCTCATTTTCTGTTGGAACTATGCTTCTTTATGTGCCTATGCTTAAAAGCATGCTTTTATCTCAATGCATCTTCTGGAGCCTTGGGTGTGAGCTGTGTTCTTTTCATGAACTGTGATTTTTAGCAGGTAACATGTGGCATTACAGCTTCTGTTTGGGAAGCTGAGAGGTTGCTTGCCTCTCATGGCTCTGATCCACTGCAGAGTGTGGGTCCTGCTCAAGTCAAAAGTAAAGCTGCTGTTGAATCTTTTAAATTGATGGGTTTGTAGAGAAATACCCATTTGCTGAACTCAAAATGTCCTGGACTCAGGAAACACGCACTAGGGTTTTTTTATTATTTTTTTTTTCTTTTCCTCTTTGATTCATTTGTTTTTATTGGAAAAATGTTTTCATAGTTTGCTGCTTGGGATCTTGAGAGCCTAACCTGCTGTACATCAGCTCTGGAAGCTTGGAAGTAAGGGAAGCCTGGAAAACCTGGTTTAAGCTGTGGTTGTCTGGCCTTCCAGGCTGAGCTGGGAGGTCGGCTACGATGGTTTTTCTGTGTCTTCAGACCTTGCCATAGTGTGTAGCAAAGCTTTCGGGTGGCTGGGCCAAGTGGCTTCTTGTGTGAGCTTGCAAGTGTCTGGTCTGGGATGTAGCTGGCAGGGAGTGGAGAGGTCCCTGGGGCACAAAGGAACCGCGGGTCCTGGAGCATGGGAGTTCCTGGCTGGAGCCAAAGTTCGCTGCCCCTCCAGTATGGCTATTGTTCTATGGAAACTGCCCCTTTGTCTGCCCCAGCCACGAACCCAGACTCTTTGTTTTTCCTCTCAGACATGCGCTGTGTGGCTCCAGTGAAAATATTTTGTCACTTCAAGTTTGTGAAGTGTTTTTGAGAAATTCGGTTTTGTTTTATCTAAGAAACAGTTGAAATCTTCCTCAAATCTGATTATTTTAATGCTTTCTTAGCATGGAGTACTAGAGTTACTTATGGCAGCAAATGTCCAGCAACTTACTTAAGGCAAATGATCCAAAATGTTTTTACTTGGATAGCTGACAGCGATGGGTTTGCAAATATGGAATAGGAATTTGGAGGATGCTACAGTTCTTTGCCAATTATATGTATTAGATACCTGAATGTCCCAAAAGAGGTTATGTGGACTGAGAGGTCCTTTGGGCTGTGTAGTACCAGTGTTTTTGATTGATGATGAAACGATTGGTGTGTGTATGGGGAAAGTGAGTTTGCACTCCTTAATATGAGCCCATCTAGATGGGAGCACTGCCAAGGTAAGTCTATTTTTAGACCTAACAGTTTTGATAATGTTCCTTTAAGTGGTGTTTTTTTCCCTCTAGTAAGAATGAAAGAACTAGGTCAGAGCCAGTAGAAAAAGGCTTTTTGATCTCTGCAGCGCTGTTCTCAAATTCTCTTTTTTTTCCTTTTGCTCTTGTGCAGCAGAGGTAAAGGGGAGGAGAGAAATGGTGATTTCTTCTCCTGCAGTGTTTATTGCACAGGAAAGTTTGAGACTGATCGCACCCACCAGATAATGTATGCGTGCAGGTAATCCCACGCAGTTCTGCTGGATCCCCTGCAGTTCTGACCTGTGGTGTCTTTGAGATTCCTGAGCGAAAAAGTGCCAATTATATCACGGAGTTCTTTCATACTAAGTGTTTAATGAAGCTTGGTCTAACACCTTTCCTGCTGTGTGTTGGCTTTGGGAAGCACATAGATGGGTTTGTTGCGGGTCTCCTCCTGAAAGGTTATGTAAACATCTGCCATCCTATGGTTCTTCTGTAGTGGGCTCATGCTATTGAGACCCTCGATCTACCTACAGGAGAATATGGGATAAAGGTTGAACTTGGTGATCTTAAAGGTCTTTTCTAACCCAGCTGATTCTATGACTCTGTTATACTAAGAAGCAGAGCCTTGCTAACAGCAAATGACCATGGCTTTAGCCTGACCCCTTGGTAATCCTCAAGGTGACTAGACACTTAAAGGAAGTAGTGTGGTGTCAAGGTTAACTGCTGCAAGACTGGAGTTATTTGCAGTTTGTAACCGATTTCTATCAAAATGATCCTCTGAATTTTGGCAACATAAAATACTTGGGTGAAAAGCTTCGGTGCCTAGCCCACCCCAGCAGATACTGAATGCTGCCATGTGTTTTCTTGGAGACTTGAGATATGGTGAGGTTACAGGCGTGCTGTGCCAACTCTGCCAGGAATGTTACAGTGAGTTCAGGACCATCCACAGGATGGCTGTGAAGCAGGTTTCACTGTAGGTACCTATCATGCTGTTCTGGGGTGTGCCCAAAAGCACAATTCTTTTGACAGGTAATTGGTTATTCAACTTTGTACTATTCCTACACCCACTCCAGGTTCAGGCTAGATGTCTCCACATCCAGGTTTCCTGGGAATGGGATCTAACAGATGGGTTTTCAGCACACTTAATTGCCTGTGGAGCAAAAAAGTAACAAGCCCTGTCATTCAGAAATAGCATAGCGTGTGCTTCCAGCAGTTCTCGTTTTCTTCAATAGTTTTCAACTACTTCGTAGCTTGAGGGACTTGCACATGTGGCTTGGTGAGAGCTGCCAGTTGGAATCAGGGCTGAGATGCACATCTACTCTCCACCTTGTGGCCTTGGGTCATAGCAGAGGAGATGGGTAAGACTGGATAAGGTGGTAGAGGTGCACACAGGACAGGATTAAGACCTGAACCCCAGCCTTTGGTCTTGGTACCAGTTCTGTATGTTATTTAGTGACCATTTACTGCAAAAATGCATCAGCATAGGTCTTTTCCAATCCACATTCATGTGGCAGCCTTCTTGTTGGGCTGTAACATCTATACTCTTCTGTCTTGCTCAGCAACAGAACAACTTCAGAAGATGCCTTCTTGATATAACACCACCCTCCCACCCCTCTGCAATGTGCATATGGCTTGGTGTCAGTGTGTGCTCCTCTGCTTTGAACCACTGCTTAGAGCTTCCCAGTACTGCTGTGTCATGAGGATTGTGGTGGGAGAGCAGCAGTGAGAAGCTCAGGGTAAAGCACAGTATTCAGGCAGTTTGCACAGGTAGTAGAGCTGTTGTAGAGCTACTTTTCAATGCTCTTCTGGGTTTGTTAAGGATACTGTGTCTGGTTCTGATGCCAACTTTCTCTGCTGTCCTGGCTGAGATAGCTTCACCCCCTTGTGCCCTGTCCCATCTCTGGTGTCTCCCTTTTGTCCAAACTGTATGATCTCTGAGGCAAGGACTCTTCTTTCTGTGCGCAAGAGATACTGAAAGGTTGGGACTGAGCAATCCTATTGTGGGTGATTTCTCATGAAAGCTGTTACCTTTGAATGGATACGGGTATTTACCTTTGCAGATTAACAGTTGAACAACTCAGTCCACAATTATTTGCGCAAAGCATGCAGAGAACATGTAGGGAGTAGTTATGGAAGGTGCCAAAGACAAAGGTGGAGAAAAGGGCTAGAACAAGGAGCAATTTTGGAGTCTTCTGAAACTGGTTTTCAGGAGATGCGAGGAAGAGCTCAGAATAGGCAGTAAAGGTCTTTGTTTCTGTATCCCTGCATGTTGCTCTTGTGTTTTGAATGCTTCCTGCAGTTTCGTGTGCCACACCCCCAAAAATGGACAGGACTGAAAAGAATACAAAAGAGAGCAGTTGGCTGATCAGAGGCGGGGTTATGTTCTCTGAGGGCAGGTTACAGAGTCTGATTCTTTAGCTTGGAGAAGAGATTACCTTAGACATTGGATGATTTGGGGTGAAAGGGGAACAAGGTCACAAGGCAGAACAATGAAGCTGTAGGGGTTTGTGCTTGAAATAAAGGAAATAGTTTTTCATGTAGCAGAGTTCCCCAGGGGCAGCTTTCAACCTGGGTCATTCCTAACCTGTACACCCTGCTCTCACACCGTTTTCTTCACCAGTGGCGTAAAGGGCTAGACTTCTAGTCTGACTCAGCCTGATCTCTTTTACGACAAAGTCTAGCTCATCTTATGTGCATCCAGAACAATTGCACTCAACACAAGAGCTTGCTTTACATCAGGTACCTGAGAGGAGAATTTGGGCGGGATCACCCAGAAGCATACAGAGCAGATGGGGAATTGGGCAGTGAGCTATAAAAAACATTAACAGACAGTGATGTTATGTATAAGATGGGTAGCTCTCTTTTTCAGTATGTAAGAACTGATACAGTTCTGTAAGAGGAACTGTCTGCTATGTCAGGTCAGTGGGATTGTGGAGGAAGGAAGTGCCCCATGTTAGGCTGCAGCTATAGAAAATACCAGTTCCCTACAGCGGTTGGGGTTGGAAACTGCATATTGATGTGCATAAATGGGGTGAGATATGGTCCAAGACCTTCAGGAGAGCCTGAAGCAGATTTGGTATACAGATCTTGCTCTTATTGGCTTCTGCCTTGGGGAGGCTGTACCTTCCTTCCCCTTCTCTTTCCGGAAGCGTCCTGCCGCACAAGGACTACAAAGAGAATGATGAGGGAGTTGCTGTCAGTAGCTGCATGTTCTCTGTGCAGCATGAACTAGACTTGGCATTAAAGAGCAGGTTTGTTACTTGGGATAGCAAGAATTCACCCTAGTATGTGCTGCTCTTGGATGAAGCAAGCAGGTGGGCAGGGGGACTGAACTCCGGCTCAGGTGAACTCTGCATTCAATTACAGGACCAAATATGCTTGCAGGGAGTATGGGATTGAGCAGGAAAAGGGTATGAAGATGACATTTGGTGTGGATTGTAGCTTGTCTTTAATGCAGTCCTATCTGTCGCTACATAACATGGAACCTTGGTAGCTCAAGCTTTTCAGCTGAACGTTCAGATCATTACTTCTCTCCATTCCCCCCCTCATTTGCTCTCCTTTACCCTGTTTTTGTGTCTTTCTCTCCCCGCTTTCTTCTTCTTCTTCCCACCCCCTGGGGATTTTAGTTGAGTTGATTTGCTTCTCTGCAAATAACCTAGTAAAAGCAAGAAAGAGACTTTTAATAATGCTGTTTCAGAAACATAAAGAATAATTGTAATGTGTGTAAATAGAAGCTTTCTCCTGGATTTTGCTCTGCATGCTCTCAGCTAATGGTTTCTTGCTACACAAAATCAGCTGGGATACTAGTTTGAGTAGGATACAGTGGTATGAGTAAGCAGTAGGAGGTGAAGAATTTTACTGGGGGAAGGAAAGAAGGCATTTCCAGGCTCTTCAGTTAAATGTGCAAGGGAAGGGGTAGCCTCAAACAATGATAAAGGAGGTAACTCTTAGACACTTGAGAGAAAGCTAGGACTGAACACAGAAGTCAACTGCCAGATTGCAAACTAGTTATGCTAGTGAGAATGAATAAGTATATTTTCCTTTGCATTTTGATGGCTTTGTGCATCATTCATGGGGCAAGAAATCAAGCCTGGATCCGCAGCTGAATTGCAGCCATTTCTGTGCTACATGTTCAGCAGACATCATCTTTCATGAGCAGGACAAAGGCAGGGATCTGTGATGCATGTCTGGGACAGCGCACCTCTCATGCCATAATAAAGACTTAACCTGCATGTGTCTGAGCTGTTCTTTGTATGCTGGATAGGCTCACTAGTGTTTAGAAGAGGTTTCTGATGGAATGCTGGCTGATTATAGAATTGAACAGTTTGCTATTAAGACTTGAGGCATTCTTAGAAGTACAATTTGCAGTGGAGCGTGACTAGCTAATCTAAGCAGTGATTGCAAGACAAGCTCCTTCCAGGAATAGTGGAGCTAATGAAGCCTTGTTTCTTACCCACATGTATTCTTTATCTTTTCTGCCTATTTCCTCTCCCTGTACACTGTGAAATCCTCAGAGGGTAACAGTGGTACCTACTCTGGAGTTTGCATAAGTTGGTTAGTGACTGACAATTGTGATGTATGGTGGGTACTTTCCCTTCAGAGAGCATTGTTTTATGTTTCTACCTCTCTATGTAGCCATTGATTATTTTGTTTTCATACTTTGTATCTCTTGCAGCACATGTCTGGGAGATGCACAGACTTGCAATCAAACTGAAATCCAGAAGATTCGCTTTGCTTTTCAGGAGAAGCTGTGTAGATACTCACATGAGGCTTCTTACTAACAGAGAATGAAATTAGTTTGCAAAACAAATTACCAAGTATTTTGTAGTGCAATCCATTGCTCAGATTATGGTCCTGTGTACCTGTGATGCATGTTATGTACTGATCTTTGCTCTGAGCTAATGGTGTAGCTCACTAGTCCCATTCTTTGCCAGTATTCTTCTCTTCATCTGTACCTGTACAGGATTTGTGGTAGATTTGCTTTTCTCACTGAACTGGCCCATTTTTCAGTGAGCCTCTCTCTTGCTTGTGTGAATTCAGGAGCTGCTTGTCCCAACTGTACCTTTATTAAAATGGAATAAGAAAATGCTCCAGAGATAATTTGTCTGTCCAGTCATTGTGCCTGCTTTTCATCATGAGACTCTGTTGCTATTACAAAGGCAGAACTTGTGCTTCTGAGGCTCCGGGGTCTATCTAGCATAGTGATAATGTGCAGTCTTTCTCCTGAAGAGCAGGTGTAACAGAAACTGTCTACAGCATTTCTAAGGTCTGTGAGATAAGAGATGGCAGTGGATATTGCCATACATAAAATAAGCAGTTTTCAGTAGGAAAATTGTCAAAAATGAACAAGTGAATTTCTTAGCTGAGTAAACTTAAGTACATATGTATGTGTCCCGGTGGGATGAAGGTTTTAAAAGGCAAATTTAACCCACATAAGAAGAGGATTTTGTTTTCTGGGCTTAGGATTTCTGTTCCATAAACTAAGGAGTTTTTATTCTCTCTATACACTTAAGATTTGCATAGCCTTCAAATTATGAGTTTAGTTTGATTCCAGATGAAACCACAAAGTTACTCATTCTGATTTCTTGATATATATATTTCTGGTGCTGTACAAAGACTCCCTACCATTAGCTGCCTCTAACAGCTGGAGTGTGTTTAACAGATGTATGTGGAATGTAGTAGGTTGTCTCACTTTTTTTCTTTTTCTGTTTGTCTTTCATTTTGGATGCTTTTTTATTGTTTCTGAAGAAAGTGAATGGCTTGTGGTAGTAATTGGCTTGGTACCATGGGATGACTACCCAGTTGCCCAGCTAGAGATGTCCAGGGATGGCTGCAGCAGGAGTGCAGCTACTGTAAATTATTGTCTTGCTGATGTTAATTCTAAAGGGATAAAAAAGGCAACAGCCCCATAATTTGTAGTTAGAAACTAAACCAAGCCCTCCTCCTCTGAACACTTTATCCCCTTCTGCCTCTGTCCTCTTCCTACACCTGTCTCCCCTTAGCTCTGCCCTCCCTGCCCATCTTGCCCTGGTTCAATGTCCACTTCCTTGCTGCAGAGCTGTCTTTTCTCTTGCCCTTCAAGATACCTCCTGGCTAGAGGGCACGTCCCACTGCTTGAACAAACTCTGGATTATGAAATTCGTATGTTGTAAGAAGTTTATTGTTTGTTAAATTGATTAATCCAGTAGGTGATTAATGGTCGTGCTAAAGAGAGGCCAGAAAGACAAGCTACCCTCTGGAGGGTTCTGACGGTAAAGCAGTGTGTGGTGGTGTCTGCCAAGCCTTGCTCTCTGCGTCTCAGCTTTGAAATCAAACTTATGGGTACAGCTCATTAGTAGCAGCAGTTTACAAAGCACCCCACAGCTCAGTGCTGGTCTGGCTTTTGGCACAGCCTGTTTGTAGTCACTTCATGCTGATTTTTGATGCTGACCAAGAGAAGCAGACACCAATATCACTTCAGCTAAGTGGGACTTCAGCCTTAGAGGAGGTTTCTGATAAATTCATGTCATCTGTACTGAAGTAAAAAAGGTCCTGACTGATTTGGTGGCTTCTTTGCTCTGTGTAAATGCTGCTGATTTGGTGGCCATTAGATAGGCAGATTTGAGAAGAGGTCCAAAAGAGATGGGTTGGGGAACTGTGCTGATTTACATTAGCTGAAGGTAGGATTTACTTCTCCATACATTCCTATAGGCAAAGCCAGACAGTTGCTCAAAACTAGAAGTTGATTGATGACGCAGATGGACTATCCATAAGAGTTACAAATCCTAAACTTTGTGGTCCAAATGAGGGTCATCTTTACTAGCTGTTTTTAATCTTGGTTTTTAGTGTTGTAGAAGTGGATCCAACTGCTCAGGTCATAATCTTTGAAATAATTCTGTGTTTTCAAAGGATATTCAGAGTTACTAATGAAGTACAAGCTGGAAACGCAGGAAGGGCTTTGCTGTGTGGATCCTTCTTGGTTGTTTGGTCAATGTGAGCAGCTGTCTCAATCTGGAATGAGATCTTGGTGTTCTCAATGTGAATGTCTCCTCCCTGATGAGGGGACATTAAAGCAGGTTGTGAATGATGGCAAGCAAAAAGCCCTGGGGATACTGTTTAACTACTCTGTATTGAAATGCAGCATCTCGAAGTGTATAGAAGTCTGACTGAAAGCACTGACTGCAAAATTTGATGTGGTTGGAGGTTTGATTTCCTTCTGACAAAGAACTGGCCAGAGATGAAGGGAACAGGCCCAGTGAGAGGTGCTGTCCAGAGGTCTTGTAGGATATCCTTTCCTGGAAATACCTGTTAAATCTTCATGACCTTCATGTAGATGTGAGGTAACTGAAAAGATAGACTCTTTTTATAAGGTCCAACCAGAGTTTGTTAATGTTCCAGCTGTATGGACTATTGCCTGTCTTTTTCAACAGCATGTCATTTTATGGTGGGAGTAGCAGGTGGATTGTATGGACCTACCTTAGTACTGTGCAGCTAAGTCTGTGGCATGAATACATAAGGTGGAACTTGCGTATTTGCCAGTATTTGATCCATGAAAGTGTTCTAAGTGTTGTTAGAGGTTGGATGGGTGTCTCCCATGCCTGCTTTTTGTCTCCAAATAGCAAAAGCTAGCATATGACTGTGATGCACACAGAACAGGGCACATGAGTAAGAAGATGCTATTTTTACTCAATCATTTTTTAGAACAGAGCAATTGTTATTGCATGAAACTCAAGTACTTGCCAAATATGCTTTAATATAGCCTTAATTGATCTGCTTAGCATTTTAAACAGCCAGCAGCATTCCCCCTGAAACAAGAGGTTATGAAATGTTTGACATGGTAGACAGCAGAGTGCACAGAGGTAGCGATTGATCACAGATGTGATCTGCTAAGCCTTGAGCTTACAGATGGAGAGACAAAGACTTTCCATCTGCCCATCCAAAACTGGATATATCAAGGCTGTGTTTTGAAAAGTGCCTTCAGGCTTTTCTCAAGATAGGATTCACAGAGTACCCTCTAGTAAAAGGCAAGGCTTGCCCCCAGATGTCAGTCCCTTACTGTGGCTCTTGGTAACTCCTGTGTACCATAAGCATGCTCAGACAGGCTGTCTGTTGGCTGCTTGCCATCGGGAGGGAGGCAGCATTCACGGTACCCTGCAAGCTCCTTTCAGTCTGCGCACACATGCTGGAAGGGATCTACATGGGCATGGAGCTCGGCTCACATCTATCAGCTTCTGCAGGGCAACAAATTCTCTTCCTCTGTGTATATGGAAAGGATTTGGGTTTGTGTTCTTGAAGTGGAAAAAATACACTGTGTATTACATTAATTTTGTTCCTTCCCTAGCTTTTTAGGACAGGCGTTGTTATTTTTCCATTTTTGGTGCTCTACTTACTGTTTCTTTAAGGGTTTTTTAACTTGGCAGATCTCAGCAGTCTTTTAAGTTGTGGAAAAGTGGATATTTTCCTCTAGATTCAGCTTCGCCACTGAGTTAGGGGTACAAGAGCCCTTAAGTATCTTTGTTTTAAATAAGAATTTGTTTTGTAAATGTAATCTATGATCTATGTTACTGTGTACCAGCACCATTTGTCATGTGCTTACTGCTGTGCAGCTGGAGCTGTACAGAACATTCACCCTCCCTCCCCAAAAGAAAACAAGTTCCTATCGCAGATGGCTTTCAATCCAAGTTAAGTGACAATTGTTAGGGAGCACGAAGAAAGGCATGGCATTAATCAGCTGCTAGGTGGTGTTTTCAGCAGGGAAAGGGCAATATAAGAGCTCTGAAACTGGGTGAAGAGTTGTATTACTGTGACATATGGATGATATATGAATATTGAAGTTGTATGGAAGAATATTCGGAGAGGTTCTGCTTCATAATCTAATGATACTGCTGATATGGTATTAGGCTGATATTGTCAGTTGATTTGGAGGTAGGATTTGGTGTCTTGATGGACTTTTGAAGTCTGAGAACGATGAAGTGGATCTAATTTGGTAGAGGGAAGAGGTGCTGAGACAGTGGGGATATTGTCAAAGCAGTGGTGTGGGGAAATGGTCTGAATGCAGAGGGTGGGGTGTGCTAGCATTAGCTAATGACAGGGCAATGAAGCGTAAGACCCTGGACAAGTATTTTAGCAACAAACTACTTTGTAGGTAGGTAGAATCTTTTGCAGACAAATGCCATTAACTCCTGAAATAGATTTAAGAGAAGTCAGCTAAGAGGGTCTCAGCAGTCGGGTTGCGGTAGAGTTGGTGATTTGTGATTCTTATGTAAGAGCTGCTTAGACTCAATTCTGCAGGACATCAACCCTGGGTGCTGGCAGACCCCAACCCCTTCAGTTATGCAGTGTCAATCCTGAGTTTAGAGCTAGCTTTATCTCTATAAAATTGTATAAACTGCAGATTTAGAAGAGAATATGTTATTGTTGACCAAATGTTGACCTCTTTTAACAAATCTGGAAAGGGAGCAATTATGGTTTGCATTGACATTTGGAAGGAGGCAAGAGCGCCACAGAGATATATGTATTTCTGTGTGGCAACAGGAAATAACAGACATGCAAATAAATATTCTTTGCTTCTTACCCTCTGTGTGGCTGAGAGGTGGAAGCAGCCTTAAAGGAAAACATGAGCTGGCTACCTGAAGATGGCTCTCAGAGAGATTGGCTTTGCCAGGCAGCTGAGATGCTTATTCTCACCTCTCTTTTTCCCACTCCTGCCTTCTCGTGGCTCTTGTTCTAGGTGTGTAGTTCCTAAAGACGAGATTCACTCTAGGTGTATAGTAAGCCAAGACTATTGGGTGTGAAGGAGGAGATGAACTCTTTCCTTCTCTTTTACACCTAGGAAACAAAAACCAGTTGTGTTCTCATCCCACCTCCCCAGATATCAGCAGCTTTGGAAAAGTCTTTCCTGAGGCAGCCTGTGTTTCTTTTAATCAGCGACCTCTTTTCAATAACAAGGTAATGGGCAGATATGTAAACACTAACAGCCTCTCCAATTTTTTTCTCATTTGTATCCTGAAGGAGCCCAATATAAAGCATTGCTGAAACAGCACTAACATTCATTACTCTTGAAAGAATGATGGGTTAAGAGTGAAGCAGCATCTTGTGATATGATTTATTTCTTTTTTAACCCATGCAGGTGATGCTTAGAGAATCACAGAATCTAAATGATTGGAGAAGACCCTTGTGTCCAACCATTAACCAAGTTCACCACTAAACCATGTTCTCAAGTGCCACATCTACATGTCTTTTAAATAGCTCCAGGGATGGCAACTCCACCACTTCCCCAGGCAGCCTGTTCCAATGCCTGACAACCCTTTCCAGGAAGAAATTTTTCCTAATACCCAATCTAAACCTCCCCTGGTGCAGCTTGAGGCTCCTTCCTCTTGTCCTGTTGTTTGTTACTTGGGAGGAGAGACTGACCCCCACCTCACTACAACCTCCCTTCAGATAGTGTAGAGAGCAATAACGTCCCCCTGAGCCTTCTCCAGACTAAACCTCCCAGGTCCCTCAGCTGTTCCTCATCACACTTGTGCTCCAGACCCTTCACCAGCTTCATTGACCTTCTCTGGACTGACTCCAGCACTTTAATGTCTTTCTTGTAGTAAGGGACCCAGAACTGAACACAGGATTTGAGGTGCAGCCTTACCAGTGCCAAGTACAGGGGAACAAAAGCAAAATCCAGGAAGGGGTAGATATGGAGTGCACCTAGAAATAAAGGACTCAAAAGCTAGGAAATGACTGATAACATTATTAAGTGTTTAAGTATTTGGATTGACTCAGTGGTGTAGCTGGGAGAACAATGGAGGAAAGCAATGACTTGAAGACAGTTACCTCTTTTTCCTTTCCAGTGAGAGGCAATCCCAGAATGATGAGATTTGGTTTCACATGACCACCAGCTAACCTACAGGATTGTTTTGAACCAGGGAATAAAGAGGCTTGCAAGAAGAGCTACAGCTAGACTTAGGGGAAAGCTCCTTAGAGTTTCATTGGGAAACGAGGCTCTGTAGCAGCTCTCTAAGTATCAGGAATAAATTGTAGATGCTTGCTATTCTAAAATAAGACGGAAATATGACAGATAAAACCAGCCACCAGTTGGACTGTTGCACACCCCTTTTCCTGGTGTGCTTTTCCCCCTATTAAAATAGAAAATGCTCTTGTTTTTGAGAAATTGGTACCTGAAGGGGAAACCCAAGAGTTCCCAGAAAACTTCTCAGAGGCTTTCCAGTGCTTTTAAAGCAAAACCACAATTCTCTGTGCAAGGCTTAAGCAGATGGAGGATTCCTTTTGGGAAAGAAGGGATTTTTAACTGGAAATCTTTTTCCTGTGGTGGCCAGTAGAAACCCTGCCCTTGCCTCCAGCAGCTTTGTATCCTTTACCTCCTATTTTTCCTTCCCCAGAAGGAGTTCTCTGCAGGGGTCAGCTCTGGGCATGCTGCAGTTTAGTGATTCCTCCTTCTCTTCCTCTCATGCTATCTCATAAATAATTAACAGCTTGGAGAGGGACCTCTGCCTCTTTTACTCTTGTAAAAGTCCAGGACTAATCCCACTCTGCTATTCACAGTGAGACTGAAATTTAGTGCCATTCCTGTTTTTAGTTTCATTTACTTTTTTTTTTGTGGGGCAGTGATATATTCTTCTACTATACGAAATAGCTGCAATTTGTAATAAAACTCGTTGCAGTTACTGCCTTCCATCATTCAGTGTTGTTCATAAATTATCCTTCATGATGTTCCTTTGCCTTCAAGATGGATGTTTCCATCCCTGGCTTCCAGATGTAGGTATTGTAGTACTTGGACAGATCACTTATCTTTTATAAATATTTGGATGTTTTTAATAATCCCAAGGAGAAAAGGCCAGCTTCTTGAACTCTGATTTAATTCTGCACCAAGGATTTGCTGTTTAGGCTCATAGTTTTCAATTAAGACTCTGGGATTTAAAATAAGTGGGTTTTCAAAAGGTGCTGTAGTTGAAGGACCCTTTGCCTTCTCTGGCAGCTTGAGCCTGTTTACCATGAGAGGCTTTCAAGGACTTATTTGTAGGCTTGTAGAAACTGGCAGTTCTGATTCCTTCCCCTGCTCCCCACCCTTTGCCTCTAAGCCAAGCAAGAGTAAAAGGGCAGCTTTTACTTTAGCTTTACGTTGTGTTTTGGGTGCTGTTCAGGTCTGTCAAACATTGCACCACAGTATCTGAGCAAAGTTCTCTGCCGAACAGGGGAACTTGGGACCATTAATGAGGGGTAGCACTAAAAGCAGAGCAGTTACGTAGGAACATGAATGCAAAACTTGGATAGTCACATGAAGGGGAAGTTGCTTCAGGATCCATGCATTTTAAAACGGCTACGTATGCCAAGGAGGTTGTTCAGGCTACTGTCTTTGCAAGTGCTGGAATGGTGACATTTGAGACAGAAAATGATTAAGCTTCTGCCATAGTTCTAAATGTGCATTCCTCTGGTGTGGCTTGCATTTGTTTTGTTTTTCTCCCTCCATCTGCTTTCCTTACTCTTCTGTCATTAGTCCACAATTCCTTATGTGCTCCTCAAGAGTACATCCTCCTTGCTTGTTAGGATGGTAGAGGTGGCAATTTGCAGCAGTACAAAGTGCTGAAGGAGAGATAATCAGCTGGGTAAGTCATTATGCAGAGACAAACTTGCTGTGCACAGCTTACTTATCCCACATTGTTTAGGACCTAGGATGTTGTAGTCATTGAAAATGTAATAGAAAAACTTTAACTTGCTTGCCTAGAAAAGAAAAAAGGTATGGCTGAATGCTGAATACATGGGATATATTCTAGTCTAGTAAAACCTGCAAGTTGAGGGTCTTCGATGCTGTAGTGAATCCAGTAGAGCACAGTTCAGTACAGTAGCCTGCGCTGTGTTGAGATTGTATTGCCTCTCATTTTCTTTCTCAAACGTCTCATCCTGAATCTGTGTCCAGGTATAGACCCTTCTTTTGCCATGATCAGCCACAGGTTACCATGTGGCACTTCTTAGTACTTTGTAATAAATGTTTGAAACACTGGGTTCTTCTTGCCTAAGCAGTGTTTTCTTTTTCTTGTATTTTTTCCCCAGCTATCCATTGCAATCTGAATCCAAATGGTATTGATCACCCTGGCCCCACAGAAGGTATTAATCTGCAGCTTGAAGGTGAAGGAGTTGAATCGCTCTCTGTTAAGAACACCAGTACTCCAAAAGGGCCTGAGTCAAAAGAGACACCCAAGAGACAAGTGGAGCCAGAAATATCCAAGGTTGGTAGGACAGGGTTCTTATTTATTTTGCGGAGTCTTAAACTGCTTCTTGAAGTTCTGGCTACTGCTTAAAAAGCATTTATCATCCTGTTAAAGACATACAAAGGTGGAAAAGTAACAGTCTGAGGATGTGGGTGTTACAGAAGGAAGGTATTGCCATGGAGTTTTAGCCCACACACATCTTGGACATAACACTAGTTTATTTTTCTCTAGATGAAGATAATAAGAACAATGGCATATCCCTTTTTCAGGTACTATGGATACTTTCATTTTTCCAAATGACCTGGGTAAGAACCAGAATGAGAACAGAAATGTTTTTCTTAAGTGTGTTTTGTTTGTGTGTTTATTTTTTCCTGGGTGGGGTAAAGGAAGACAAAGGTTCTATGAATATGTGAATTTTGATATGTGTGACTGAGTTGAATAAACTGCTAATTCTAGGTAAAGGAGCAGGTCAGTTCTTCCCTGTCTGGTATGTCAGTGAATAAACATCCTTCAGAGGTGAATTCCTAAAGACAAATGAAGTGTCTGTTCTCATTCATAAGCTGCTGTTTCTTGTTTGTGTTCAGGAGACGTGACTGCCAGCTGCAGATGAATGTGTGCGCTCCAGACACCTCAGGCAAAGGACAATAATTTGTCATATTAGATATTTTTTTAGCTAGAATGAAAAATAAGAAAAAAAAACCAAACCCAAACCCAAAAAGACCCAACGAACAAACTGGGAGAGATTCTTTAAAAGCTTTATCAGCCTTTTTAAAGGCCTAAACCCAGAGTTTTGGTGGCGATTTCTGCAGAGTAGAAAATTGAGGTTTTTACTGAGTCTGACACTTCAGGAGGTAATAGAGCAAATCAAATCAGTGTCTTGGTTTTTTCTCCCCAGACGTCCATCAAAGGCAGTAACAATTAATTCAATGACTGAACAAATAAAAGTATTTCCTACTGTCAGCAGTACGGTAAATCTCACAAATAATACACATACGCTTGCGAGGTAGTTCAGAATAAAATAGCATGAAATATTTTGAGCAATAGCCTTGACAATAAAGGCTTACCATGAATTCTCCGTTCTGATTTTTATCTAAAATACCTAGTTTTAAATGAGTGCAATTTTAAACTCATTTCATTCTGTCTTAAATCTCTGAACTAGATCCCGTACAGGCTGCCATTGATCAAAATCGCTGCTACTTGCAGTCTGCTTTATGGCCAAACACATTGCTGATTTCTTTTGAAACCTTGGGGAGCAGATTTATGCTTTTGCTTTGAATCATTTATTCGGTAACAAGACCACCAGATTTTGAATGGGCTTTGAGACAAAGTTTAACTAATAATGCATTTACCCAGCTTGTTGCAGACAAGCTAACCCTGCCCATGTCTCAACATCACCAGATGAAAATCTGCCCTGTATTGAAAGCTAAGGGTGAATGTTAAGCTCAGAGGAGATCTTACAGTCTTGGATGTGAAGAAGCTAAATGGCGCAGTGGAGCTTCCCACTGAGAATGGGACCATGTGTAGTTGACACAGAAACACAGGCAGATCAAGCTTGTCTTTGCTGCAAAAGCTCATCCTAGTGGAAAATCAGGATGAAATATACCGGTGATTTAATGTAATGGAGCCTAATTCCACTGTCTGAGTTGTACTTGTTGGATTGATGAATAGAAAACAGGCTGTCCTTCTTGGAAATAGCTGGGGAAGAGGGGAAGCGTAGCGCTCTCAAAGTAGTGAAGTCAACTATTGGCTTCCTACATCTCATTTCAATAGCTTTATTCAGAAAGCTGGGCATGCTTTGGATGCAAAACCTAAATATTTTGCTTGATAGAATAAGCTTGGCATAATAGGTATTAAGCTAATGAAGTGGACTGGTATTCTGAATGTTTTGTTGCCTTCTTCGTAACTTTGTTTTTGAAGTATTGTATTAACTTGGTGATGTTTTTCATCTGGATTCACACGTTACAGCTGAGGTAGCCTGTCTTTTCTGGCTTGCTCAGCCTTAAATTTAAAAATCATGTGGTTTATCCTCTAAAATGAGACTATAGAGATAGGTTTGTAACTTGTGTGCCTTTAAGAGTTGAATTAAGCTGTCATTATGAAACATTATCCATGCAATCATATCTGTACAGTGGAAAGATGAATGGGAATAGAGGAAAATATTGTAAATAAAACATTTTGGGCAAATCCATTTCAAAGAGTCATAGAATGGTTTGGGTTGTAAGGGATCTTAAAGATCATCCAGTTCCAGCCCAACTGCCATGGGCAGGGACATCTTCCACTAGACCAGGGCGCTCCAAGCCTTTCCAATCTAGCCTTGAACACTGCTAGGCATGGGGCAGTCACGACTTCCTTGGCCAGCCTGTTCCAGTGCCTCACCACCCTCATACTGAAGAATTTTTTTCCTAGTATCTAATCTAAATCTGTGCTTTTTCAGTTTAAAGCCCCTGTTTTATGTGTCTGCATTGCTCAGTTGTTTTTAGAAAGGTTTCTTTGCAATCCAGTGTATTCAAATAACATTAACACATACCTCATATCTACAGCAATCAGAGTTAAGTTACGCAAAGCAATGCAATGTATCAAATGTAATTTAAGATGCCTTCTAGATCATCTTCTTTGCTTTCAGCTTTCCAAGTTGTCTTCATGGAGACCAATTATAGTACTTTAAACCTCTGACTGCTTTAAGGTTTTGCTGTCCAAAGAAATAAACAAAATCTCCTTTCTAATGGAATCTGTCCTTCTTTTTCTGTCCTCAGCAATGTACTTGCAGAACAATAGTAACTCAGGGGCTATGGATAGATCTAAAGTTATCTTTTATGCAGGTACTGTAATTTAAATAGGGGAGTAGAAGTGTTTGTTTCTGTATTTGGGATGCAGACCACAGAAAGTGTAGCATGAAGTTCCTGATGAGTATGAATTCTAACTTTTATAGGGTGACAGAGGTAGAATTTGAATGGAAAATGGAACAATAATCTTAGCCTCCATCCTGTTACAAGTGTGAGCAAGTCCAGAAAAGGACAAGATTATTTATCTTTGAACATAATCCAGTGACTCTCTGATAATGTACAGGATATAATACAAATTAAGGAAATTATATGAAGTGAAAAAATACTTTAGTTTTTGAGCTTTTTTGCTTTATATATTTTTTAAATGTGTATTTATGTATATCAGTATACACACTTTCTTGATCAGTAATTGATTTTTCAATATTCATGCTGTATAAAAATACCTCAGTCAGTTGAGTGGACACTTTTACAGAGCAGAAAGCTTCATTGAAGAAAGCAAGAATGGTTTATAATATACGTCTTTATATGTGTATTATTTCTTTAACACCTACATCTAATATGTTGTGTGTGTTTTCTGGAATTATTTTTTCATTAAAATGCTACTCCTGGCTCTTATGTCTGGTCTGTTTGGTTTTAATATCATAGTATCTCTTGATAAACACAATGAGTTAGGGAATTTGGATTTACAGAGTAGAGTTCTGTTAAAGAAAAGTCTTACTGTACTTCTGCAGTCCTGTACCTGTCTGAATATAGGCTTTAATAGAAGGCAACTTTCCTAACAAATTTAGAAATCATCTCTTACCGGAGTATTGACTTTTATCAAGGCTTCCCACATGTTGCACTCATGAAGCCCTGTTCATTGTAAGTATGAGACCCAAATCTGGTCTGTCATTTATTGGAAGTATTATGTATACTTATGTATTCAGGGAGTTTTGATTCCTAAGTAAGGTGTGCATATCTGGTGACACACTTTGTCTCATTATGTGGTAGCAGCAGTAGCAAATAATAAAGGCTTTTGGATGGCAACCGCACCATTTAGACTTTTATCTAGCTTTAGCAATGGCAGGTTTTTTTATCTGACCCAGAGGCAAATTAACAGGCATTTAAAATGTTCACAAAGAATATGAAAAGGAACTGGTAAAAGGAATGAGGAGCTTTTTTATCTTGCCTTCTGTTGATAAGTGCTATAGAGACACCGGCAGACGATACTTTTCTGTTGCAGCATAGCTCATTAATTCTTTTGGTTGCTTTTGCTTTCTTAAAAAACCCAACTCTTTCTCAAAATGACATCTAACAACAGTAAAAGGCTGACTGAGCTCGGTAACAAGAGGATAGGAATTTATCTTGGCTTAGTGGGTCCACTTCAGGACTGATTGGGGTAGAAGCAGCTCCTTAGTCTTCCTGGAGAGTTCTGCTCTGCTTGGGAAGCATTTGGCATGTGTGTGTCAAGCGTATGGTGAAATGTCCAAGCACAAAAGAGTCCAAGCTTCTGAGTAATACGGGTGTTAAAGAATTGTTGGAAATATAAAAATGTTTTGTTAGTTAATTAAAAAAAAAAAGTTCTGGTGCTGTTCTTTAAAGAGAGAAGAGAAAAAGTAATTTTCTGAAGAATTCTCCAGTTTTTTAATTAGTGGCTCTGCTTTGCTATGTTTATCCTTTTTGGTCAAGCTTCTAAAATGGGTTGCATGAGAGAGACTATTTGCCAAGTGGTTCTGGTGATAAGTATGACAAAACATGCATACAGTCAAAGAATGGTTTGGGTTGCAAGGGACCTTAGATCTCATCCAGTTCCAAACCCCTGCCGTGGGCAGAGACACCTTCCACTAGACCAGGTTGCTCCAAGCCCCATCCAGCCTGGCCTTGAACACTGCCAGGGATGGGGCATCCACAGCTTCTCTGGGCACCCTGTGCCACTGTCTCAGCACCCTCACAGAAAAGAACTTCTAACCTAAATCTCCCATTTGTCAGTTTAAAGCCATTCCACCTTGTCCTATCATTACATGCCCTGTAAAAAGCCCCTCTCCAGCTTTCTTGTAGGCCCCTTTACATACTGGAAGGCTGCTCTGTGGTCTCCCTGGAGCCTTCTCTTCTCCAGGTTGAACAAGCCCAACTCTTCCAGCCTGTCTTCACATGGGAGGTGCTCCAGCCTCTGATCAGCCCTTTGATTGTCATTCATCAGCACAGCTGCTTGGTATGCCTGAGACCACTTACACACACACACACTCCCTCACTCCCCCCTTTTTTTTGTGGTCACTGAACTGGGGCAATGAGGTTTTACCATTTGGATTTTTCTTCCAACTGTCCCCTTCTTGTAGAACTCCCGGTGCCACGGAATATGTGAACAAGACCCCAGATTGCACTGACTGAAGCTAATGAGTGTTTCACCTCTTGAAGGTTCAGCGTAACTCCCGCTGGGCTGTTCCACTCCTCTAGGTTTTGCTTTCAAATGCTGTGGGATGGTGTTTGGATTGCAGACCTCTGCATGTGCATGGGAGGAGCAGGCCTGGGTGGCAGAATGCTACTTTACTGACATTAAGTTTGCTTTCCTTATTTATTTTTTTTGTGGAGAAGAAGATAACAGGTTACCAATGGCCATAGTAGACCACAACGAAAGCCAATATTTACAGTGTGTGATACATGGTGGGTTTAAAATTCTTCTCTTTTGTCGGTCTTTTCCCATTCTTTAACTGCAGTAGTGACAAAACACCACTTACTGCATTGAGTCTTTCTATGACTAGCAAAAAGAGGTGCAGAATCTGAGGGTACAGTATGTCTGAACTGGTCTTACCAGTTGGTAAATGTTAATGTCAGATAGCTGAAACAAGGCAATATGCCTTTCTAATGTACCATTATGTGATTATTATTAGTACACAATAATAAGTGTGCTCGCTTCTGTATTTTCAATAGACTTCTTTGTGTGTGTTGCACAGTTAAAGTATGCATGTTGTCTCACTTTCAGGTGTTTAAACTGGGGGCTGAAACATTTGCTGTGTATGTATATCTTCCTCTCTCAGCCTATCATTCATTATTATAAAAAGGACATGGAACTGTTGGAACAAGTCCAGAGGAGGCCACGAGGATGATCAGGGGACTGGAACACCTCCCGTATGAAGACAGGCTG